>OMNN01060378.1:2311-13711 GCA_900302755.1 Chromis chromis | reverse complement strand
CACATTCTTGTAAAAGCCAGCCTTTATTTATTTATTTATTTATGGTCACTTGGGGGCAGCAAAAACTAATTTTGGACAAGAGAAATGAAATGAAACAAAAAATAATGAGAGGGAAGACACAGGCTGCGCTGATACTACTACACTATCTGATATGCCAGAAAGGATTTAGTATGTCCCAATACACATGATGTCACATGCAATATGCTAAAAAAAAAAAAAAAAAAGTAACATGATAACACTGTATCAAGTTGGATTTTGCAGGATGCAAGCCAGCATGCTTTTGTGGCCTTTCTGACCCACAATCCTCTGCACAGCGTAAGATACATCATTAAAAAAATCCCAGCTCATATCACACTACAGATGGATACATGAGAAAGTTTAAGTCTCAGTATGACAAAGTAGCATGTCCCAGTTGTGTGTATACTGCCTTTAAAGGTGCATACTTTATAAGGGTAGCTGTAGTGCTTACCGAAAGAGAACTGGCAGAGAACTCTGTAGAGCTGAGGGAAACTGCAAGATTCAGTGATAACTCTCTCTGGATTCAACAGTGACCATTCTCACATGCAAGTGGTCATGTGATGCTAATATAAAGATTACCAGGGGATCATAGCAGCTTTAATTGTCCCTGCTGGAAACTTGTCTTGCAGCCATGTGAACTACACAACATACATACATCTTATACATTATACAAATGCTTTGTAAAAACATGTTGTGTTTTTTACAAATGTTCCTCTACACACTACTACATCCTGACTGATTCATATTTAAATTTGCCTTGTGAATACTGGTTTGTCATTAGCTCACATTTACAGATGCAAGCTGTCTGATTTCTTTAAAGAAGGCATGTGTGCATGTCTGGTGCATGTGTAAGCAAACCAGTGTGGGTTGAATTACTGCCATGCAAACCAGACCATCCATCCATTATCTATACACCGCTTAATCCTCTGTATGGTCGCAGGGGGGCTGGAGCCTATTCCATTCGACTCAGGCGAAGGCAGGGGACACACTGGACAGGTCGTCAGTCTATCACAGGGCTAAAAAACCAAGCACGCTCACACCTACGGACAATTTAGAATCATCAATTAACCTCACCATGTTTTTGGACTGTGGGAAGAAGCTGGAGTACCCGGTGAAAACCCACACTGCACAGGGAGAACATGCAAACTCCACTCTGAAACATCCCAGGCGTCCTAACCGGGATGCAAACTGAGGATCTTCTAGCTGTAAGACGACGGTGCTAACAACCGAGCCACCCTGCAGCCCCAAACCAGACCAGTATACACAGAATTCAGCTCAGTAGAACTAATCAGTTGACCCTTTAACCTATCAGAATGAATGTGAAGAGGTAGGAAGTGGCACTAACCACTGTCCAATATGTCAACATGACTAGTTATGCTAGTGGCTAATTCACTGTTCTGCTTATAAAGTCTAATCTCCGTCATCTCATCTCACCTGTGACATTAAAGCTGCACATAAATCACAAGAGTTGGCACACTACATACACTGTGCTTCCAGGAAGGGTTAAAAACAGTGTCACTAATTAGGCAGGACTGACTGCACTGCGTGACCTTTTTATTTATTTTTTTTTGTCTAGACAAGAGTTTCTTGACAACCTACATGAAATATTTCTCGTATCACTTGGCAGCGATCACTCATTCTTTAAACATGATGCAATGAACCAGAAAGACAAGCAGGTCCTGAAAATGAAGCACTGGTCATTGCTGAGAAAAGTTTGAGTGGAGAAGTATGTGACACACTTGATTGCCATTGAGATATTTGCTTACAAGTGTGGAATGTGAGCCAGATCACAAAACATGTTTGTAATTTCCTGCATTCCACTAAGAACCATTCAGAAAAAAAAGAACTTGTTGCTTATGTCAAACAGATGGAACTAAAGATCCAGACCCTCATGGAAACATACTTTTTAATAAGATGCTCTTTCGCTTTATTCTTGCACAAATGCCCACAAACAAACAACACAACGAGGTATTCTCAATGATGTCACAACCTTTCTGATGATTGCAGCTGCAGTTCCAGTGGTATGGAGCCTTCAGTCCAGTTAGCTTTATAAATGCTCCCTTTAAAAACATTTGGCCAAACCCATAAACTAATTTGGACTGTTTCTTCTTAATTGCTTTAATTAGTCAGCTGTAGTTATTATTTTGCATTATGGAGCATGAAGCGTGTCAGTGGTTGTCCGGACCCAGTTTAAATGCTAAAAATAAAGGATAAAGATGTAGACAGGTGACAAATTAAAAGAAAACCCTATGTAAATGGTCTTAATAAGGTAACAACTTAATCTCTGATATCTGGCATTTTTTACAAGGGTTAAAAAAAGACACCACCTTGCAAACTTATTTACAAAGTATTGTTCTTACTGCAGTCCCTGCACACGTCTTCAATATCCAAATCCACTAACTGGGTTTAGCAAATGAGAAAGCACCTTAACAGCTTTTCTTTCAGTAAAGTCTTCAGAGCTTAATACCTTCAGATATAAGTAAGACAAACTCTCATAGGCTGCATGTTGTAGGTTTTTCTGATATGTGTTCAAAAGCACAATTTAGCTTTAAAAATCCAAATTCCTGAAACCTCAGGAGCATTTGTTGATATCAAGGCTAGAAAGCACTGCTCTAACATTAATGCATACAAACAATGGAAATGGTTGTGTTAACCAAACTTTATTGTATTTCCCAGTTTGAACACTTCAAAACGTCTAACATGTTTGGACTGTATAAACATTGATATGCTGCATCACAAAGCCCACATGAAATTGCATCTAGATTAATTTCTTAACAGTAGAAAGTATGCTAGCAACTGGCAGATGGTACATACACAATGCATTTCCTTGTGGCTGTGTGCACATTTCTTTTTGAATTTAATGAATTAATTGATTACATTTGATTCATTTCAGTAAATTTATCAACTATGTGTATGGAATAATCAAAATAATGGACAGAACTGCATAGGCATGACAGTCAAGATACCACTTAAAGAATTTCCCTTTCAAAAAGAAAAAAAATCCAGTTTTCCATGACCCACTGAATATATTGCACACTGAGGGCGATCCATCGAGGTGACACTAGTGGGTGCACACCATGAGCAAGCCAGAGGTGGTGACGACCCAAAGACGGCCCAGGTCGTAGCTCAGATGGTTTATTGTCATGCACATGGATATGTAGGACCAACCTGTACCTTGTGGGCGACTACTGGAGATGCCAACTCTGTTGAAAGAAAAGCGGGGAATATGTTAAAGCCATCACCTAAACATCGGCATTTCCAGTAGAAGCAGTGTTAGAGTAATTTATAAGTCTGGGTTTTTTTTTTAGGTCAGACTTCATATTGGAGGGATAAAGTTGGATGGATCTTAAAGAGATGATATGTTTTAGCACACTGATTAACAAAGCTGCAAGTATCTGTAAGGAGTCCTGGCTTACCTTTGGTAGACCCGACCGTTTGTGGACACTCCAAACACACTTCCATCAGTCGAAATCTCAATCATTTTCATGCTATACCCAGTCACTCTGATCCAGTTATAGGTGCCACAGGTTGTTGGTGTTACTCTCTGTCAGTAGAAACATATGGAGGGGTTGTCATGATCTATTACAGATTAATAGTATTTGACCAGCAAGACATTTCACAAGTTCTGTGGTTTCCAACCTGTGTGACGTAGACTTGGGATGATGTGTCAACACCCCAGCAAATGTTGCTGGGGCTGCAGCTGTAGTACTTCAACTTCCTTGACAGGTAAGTCCAGCTCACAGATCCCACTCCTTTGTAGATCGAAGCGGAGGTACTCCGCAGACAGTAGAAGTAGTTACTGGGAGATACTCCAACAACCTGGCCATCACCTCCTGCATCCACCTGCTGCATAGATCCTGAAGACACACACAGGCAGGGGGCATTTAGTCAGCAAGCAGTCGTATGTAGGTACTGTGTATAGTAGAGTAAGTGTGGAAAATGTGCAGGAGTACTGTGCTGCACTAGCACTATTAAGTGATACATGACAGGTTAGTCTATATGGACTGCATTTATGCACATATATGTACGTCATAACAAGAATATAATAGTTACCTGTAATACTTGTGAAGTTGCCAGCAATGAATTTGTAGACCCGGTTTGAGGTGTCAGCTCCCCAGATCCCTGCAGGTCCGACTGAGACATGCTTCATTCTGGTAGTGCCGAGTCTGTGCCAGCTAGTTCCACTGAGAGCGTAAACGTTAGAGTACTTGTCTCGAGCCACCACTTGTCCCTGTCCAGCATCAACCTGCTGGGCATTATACAGCCGTGGGGCCTCCTTGCATTTCCAGGCTGTGAAGACAAAAGAATTATAACAGAAATTTTAGTTTAACTTTTTTTTTACAATTCACTTCAAATTGCTTTAACTATCAATTTTGCAATTTCACTTACCGTGACTGGCTGCCAGGCAACACAGCATCAACAAGAAGGTCTTCATTGCTGGTCTCTGTGTGTATGTCTGCGTTTGAGTCGGGATGTATTTGGTTGTCCGGAGCTGCTGTCCTACAGACTCATGGAGTTTGCCCTGCTTTTATACACAAGATTGATGGGTGTGAACATCTGTCCGGTTCCTGGCAAAAATGGGACGTTCGGGGAAAGCTAGGAGGAAGTACATATTTTTATTTACACCCTGTAACCTTTCATTGCAAATTACCACCTGCTTTGACTTTGGTGATGGAGAACCTCCCATTCTGCACTAGTTAAAAAAACCTCAAGGGTGTTGCCAACCAGTAATCCCTGAAGGAATGTTAGAGCATTTCTTCGCAAAGCCACCAATCTTGTTTGGCGGCTCAAAACCTGACAATGAACTTTCAGACCATCCACCCAAGGCCAAACCAAGGTAAACCATAACATTGTTTACATTGCCTCATTTTTAATAGCATACCTCATCTAACTGGTAGTTAGTTTTACATTAATACAAATACAAATTCAACATAAACATCACCTAGCTTTGTTGGGCACAAGACTATAGATCAGCAGATAAGGACATTAAAGGAGTCGCTTGGCCTTCTGTCAAATATTGATGTCTTGTTGATCTTGCCAAGAGTTATATAAGAACATAGACACTGCAGTTATCTGTGGTTTGAATATGTGGGTGGCGACAACAGCTGCTCATAGCTTAGTAGAGCATGAGGACTGAAAACACGGCGTAACCCAAACAAAATCAACCCCATCGCCCAAAAGCTACATTTCTAAACTGCATTCTCATTTAGGTTTTGAAAGAAGTGTAATTTTATTTTGAAACATACACATTCGCTCAGCTGCGACATAGTGGGAAATGCCTCCAGCTTGAGACAACCACAAGGGGAGGATGGAGGCATAAGGAGAACTTTCACCCAGAAGACAGGGTTATATACCCCGCCTCGTTTCACTTAGTCAGACCATTCTCTTGATGTAGAATGGTCTGGCTGCACCTCATTATCATTCTGCTAGAGTGGGGAAACATTCTGGCTTGCCTGTAGTATTACTTTATACCAGTTACTGTCGTCTTGGGCAATGCAAAGTCATGAGTGACGGTGTCCCTGCAAAATAGTGATGAGGAAACAGTTTTGGGGGAGCATTTGCAAGCAGGAAGGCAAGACCTCTGATTAAAATGACTATTTAACTAAAAAACAAGAAGGGCTGCTTTATAGCTACCAGATCTTCAGCAAACCTGAAATGTGTGCATGTAGGTTGCTGCTATATAAAACCCTGTCTCTGTCCCAAAGACTCTGAGAAAGTTATTCATGTCCTTATCACCACGTGGTTAGACTATTGTAATTGTGACTGGACAAAGAAAGTGTGATCACATTACTCCAGTATGGTCTTCTCTCCACAGGCTTCCCTGTCCATTTTGAAACTTGTTTTAAGATTATATTGTTTGTTTTCAAGGTTTTAAACGGGTTGGCGCTGCCTTACTTTTGCATCTTCATACCTCAATTAGAGCCCTGATGTCAACCAACCAGGGGGTTGTTCCAGGTAATAAAAAATAGGGCCTTTGCAGTAGCTGGTCCTAATCTTGGGAACATTTTACCTTTTTTATGTGAGATCTGCTAGAAACGTTTAAGTCACTGTTTTCGTGGAGCTTTTGACACTTTGGTCTCACCTCTTATTGTGTTGTATCTTTTATCCTTATTATATTTTACTTTCTTTTTATTTTCTGTTTAAATTCTTATCTTTTAATTGTACAGCACTTTGGTTACTTTAAATGTGCTTTATAAATAAATTTGACTTTGACTGCTAAAACGTTGAAGATGCAGATAATGGAAGGGGAGAGCTGCAGGATATGCACCACGAAACAGTACGCTTATACCCTAAGTCTACATTTGGTGAGTCAGACTACGTCCCATGTGAGACTATTAATCTCAGATTTAAGCTAAATTTTTATGCTTAATAAAACGTCACAGTTGGACTGACACTTTCATAACAATAAGTATTATTTAGAAACTAAGGACAGAGCGAGAGGCGAGAGGGTGCAGGTAGGCCCCCCAGACGTCTTACCTACCTGCACCTTCTCGCCTCTCCTTTTAACAAACACTCCAAATCTCTCTAGACCATAAGAGTATATCACATCTCCAATTTTTTCCAATCTCTCCACCACATTTCCTTTAAGCCTGCTTAATATGACTGATAAGTCTCTATTAACTGCCTCCCACTCTTTACTATCATTTGCCCATGGCCACTTAATTCTAGCTTCTGCTTCATGCTTCTCTCCTTGGCTGGCCTGTTGACCTCAGCACCAACTGCATCCCCTCTCTGTACCTCTTCCTCCCCAGGGATAGTGTTATTGATATCCTGCGAACTGTGGTTTTCTACCTGTCGCTGGACTTCATCCGACTGATTCGACTGACTTCTCAAGAAATACTGGTCGATGCGGCCACTCTGCCCTTCCACCGCTAAACACTTCCCCTTTCCCCGATGAGTTCTAAGGCCTCGGATTGATGTTATTTTCTGCCAGCCACAAGGACAAACTTGAAGCTTCCTATCCACTGCTGCACAGCTTTTGCTCTCCTTAATTGCCTCCATTGTCACCTGAGTACTACTACCCCTGGTCCTACAAGATGGGTCCGTGCCCCCATCCCTCACTGAGTCACATATCCAAGGCATAGTCATATCCGTTCCACTGTCCGTTACCATGTAATCCACCTGTGAGTCATCTTCCACCCCTGCTCTCGCTGACTCTTGGGGTATTTTCCTTATATTGGTTGTAGCTAAGGCTGGTTGTAGCAAGGCTAAGTCTTGCCACTGCTGCCATGGGTTGCTAGCCCATACCAGCACCTGTGGGGTCTTTTCCCTCCTGCCAGCTGTCTTTCCAAGCAGTCACATGGTCTTTCCCTTGTTGTCAGCTGCCCTATTCACAGCAGTCACTAGCCAAGCTAGTTGTGAGTTAATTTAAACACAAGACACTTGTGCTCCAAAAGGATTCATACTCAATGAAAGACAAAGGATCCCTAATTTATCACTATGCATAGATAATAGAAAAATAGGGTTTTAATTTCTTAAAGCATAAATAAAAATAAACAGTTTTGTGAGGTTTGATAGCAATGTCTCACAACATGAAACTCAATATGACATGACACTGAAACCTAAGCCCGTATTAAGTCATATGTAAATATGTTTCAAGTGTTTTTCAATTCTTTGTTTCATAATTTGTTGACATTTTGTGGAAGATTTTGATGTTTTTATTGCTCTTTAACAGTTTTCTTATGACCTATGAATTAATAATTTCCTCAGTTGTTTTGTACAATTGTTGCACAATGAAAAAATATGTTGGAGTGGGGGTGTCAGAAATATAAAGAAAATTGTTTTGGCAATAACATGTCCCAAAGTGAATCAGTAAATAATGTTGAATACTTTTCAACATTCTTCTCCGTTCGGCTGTTCCCCTCAGGGGTCGCCACAGCAAATCATCTGCTTCCATCTAACCCTATCCTCTGCATCCATCTCCTCTTTGGTCTTCCTCTAGGCCTCCTGCCTGGCAATTCCAACCTCAGCATCCTTCTACCAATATAGTCACTATCCCTCCTCAGTACATGTCTAAACCATCTCAGCCTAGCCTCTCTGACTTTATCTCCAAAACATCTAACATGCGCTGTCCCTCTGATGTACTCATTCCTGATCCTATCCAACCGCGTCACTCTTAAAGAGAACCTCAACATTTTAGTCTGTGACCTCCAGCTCTGCCTCCTGTCTTCTCCTCGGTGCCACTGAATAATTTTCAACATGTGCCATCAAAATGTGTGCAGTAGAGGGTTTTAAGTAGGCTACCTTTAAATTAAACTGAAGTATAGTACTTTAGCAAACATCCTTAGTTTCCATTCTTCCACTGGATTGATCAGTACGAATGTTTTAATTGTACCAGTTAAGATCAAGACCCCAAAGTGATGCTCCTCCTGTGGTAATGTGAGGATGCATCCAAAAGGGGGCAGCAGAGGCGTCCTTATCGCCCCCTGTGATTTTATAACTGGTTGCAGTGTTAAAAAAACAAAAAAAAACAGAACATAGAAAGGGGTGTCTGCCTGCTTCCCATTAAATGTAAGTTACACCATAAATAATCCAATTATTGTGGGTAAAGTTTTAAATAAACACAGCATCGTCTCGTCTTCGTCCAGCTGACATGTTTTGCTGTTATTTGATGTTCCGTCTTTCTGCGCACGCGTTTCACTAACATCTGCTGGTTTACAAAGAATCAATGCATCAATAACGGGAACCACAAAGGCACAGATTTTTATTAACCTCTTGTTATTTATTATAAAGAAAAAATATTGTTTGCAAAAGAGCAAAATGCAGATATTTCAGTAGCATTTTTCTTTTTCAGAGCCATGTGAGCTTCTATGTGGCCTCATAATACTGGGTACAGATATTTTACCACCGACAGCATGAGGAATCAACAGCTATGGGATTTACAGCTGCTGACTTATTCTTTTTAAATGTTTATCTCAACGTTTGCACTCTGAAATAAATACAAATTGTAATACATGTCAGCATTATTTTTTTCTTACACTAAAACATAGATAACATAGATGTAATTCAAATAGATGTGCTCATTGTTCATTAACAATCATATCTTTTTTAAGAAACACAAAACAATTCACACAGCTGCTCTTTTGTAATTAGGGCCTCGAGGCTTTGTGTATTGGATTTAAATCAATCTTTTCATAAAAATAAAAGCTTCAATGGAGGATGTTTCCATAAAACTCTTATTGTTGTATTGTTTGGCTTCTGTTTTATGGCAGGTGTCGGGCTGCAGATCAGAAAAAGGTGTAAGATTATTTTCTCAGAACCAGATATGTAAGCTGCATTCTCCACCACATAGCAAAGACACTTTGATCTGTTCATTAGTTTAAGATAAAGTTTTGGGGAGATCAGATAACAGGAGCCATTTTAGGCCTTAAAAAGCTTCAGTGGCTTTTGAAAGCAGATTCTTTTGGTCAGCCTGAGGCGATGTGGCTTTGGGGGTGGAATTACCTCATCTTAAAATTTCCCCGTGTCTTTTTTTTTTTTTTCACCTTTTCTTAAACTTTAGCCTTGGTGACATTGTTTCTTTTTTATTTATTTATTCAACAATGGCAGATAATTATGAGATTAGGTTTAATCTCGGTTACAGGGCTAATCCTATGAGTCAAATAATAAACATACAATATTTCTTAATATGTTTTTCCACTAATTCCTGCGCTCATTTTCTCCCCTCATGCCATTTATACGTGCTTGTTGCTTTTTATAGCACAGAATAAATGAGGGTTTACGAGGAGCTGCAGGAATTGTTTTGATTTGTCCCACTCAGGTGTATTACATCGGACGGCGCATGCGCACTGCACGGCCACCAGGTGAAGTCAGCAACGTAAAACTCTGATGGTTTCACTCATTCGCCGCCTCTCAGTGGGATTGCTGCGACCGGAGCCTTGCAGATGTCTGTGCTGGAGAGGATAGACTGGAGGGTGAGTTCTCTCGTGTGTTTTCTCCTCTTGCAGCTGATTTAATTTAACCGAAAAACCTGCATCATGTTTATCGCTTGGTGCTGCTGAGCCTATATTTGTTTTATTACTTTTCCACCGTAATCACCTGTTTGTAATCGCGCTGCGCCGTGTGCGCTTTTGAAATAACCCGTGATTAATGTCAACAAGGCTTTATTCTCCCTGAAACTTCCAGTAATTTGGTTTGAGGCGGCTGGATTTACAAACCGTGATGCTGTTTATGGTCTGAAACTGAAATAGACGTTGAAATAACTTGGCTTTCATCAATATAAGAGGCATTTATTTGTTTTTCCCTCTCTTTTATGATTCCTACAAACCGTAGGATTCAGTTTAATTTATTTAAAATAATAAAAATATAAGAGAAGAAACCGATTACCCACTGATTAATACGAATATGTCTAATATACATGACGTGATTGCTTCATATGCCATTATTTAAATAATGATCAATGCATGGCTATAACCTGATTATTACTGGGGTCTTTATTGGAGTTGTGTTGTTTGTTGATCCTCAATAAAAAGCAAATAGTAGAGTTTAAATTAAGCCCATAACTGTTGAGCTATTTCTTTATTTTTTTGCAGTCTGGGCTCCATGTGCAGGACAGAACCAGCTGATAAATCACTAAGCAGAATTAACCCACTGACCTGTGCGGGATTTTTAATTTGATCCATTTAATCTTTACACCTGACATCAGCTAAGTCGGTTGTCACAGGAGCCGACTGTCATTAAAATGACAAGCTGAGCATCAGGATTGCTGAAAACATTACCGTCTGGCCAAGCGTGACTAACTTTCCTTAGGCCTGCCTGATCTGTGCCTGTTCCAACGCAGAGGAACGTTTAATCAGCGCGTATTTCACTTCTGCTCCGCATCACAACAAGCCGAGGACCCAACACGCAAAAATAAGAGATAATCCTCCGGTTGCCCACGTCCTGTTGTTCCCATGCTCACCCGATCATCACAGCTTGGCTGGACGGACGCCACAGGCTGACAATAGTCTGTCCAGTAAACTGGCAAATTCAAATCTGACATTTATTTCTCTATAAAACCAAGCAGTAAAGTAACTCCAAAACCAGCCCAGTGATAATTGAGGTAGGGTGTATTTTATAATGCGGAATGTAAAACTTCCAAACACTGAAATACAATAGACTTACTTATCAAAACATAATAGATGGACCATTAAAAAAAATATATAAGAAAACCGTTTGTGGTATTTTTGGGATTAGATGAATCTGAAACCTTCAAAGTAGCCATGTTTTGGCCCAAATTGTAAATGAAGTTGAGAAAGGGGCTGTTTTGTTGAGATCCTTTGAGCTTTGGAGGTTTTTGAGAGAATGATGCTGCTAAGCCCCCGGGCTTATTGCGGTTTGAAACGAGCTCTTAACCACCACTGTGAAAAGACAACATTAAAATGTCATGGGCCTGTTTGAATC
>OMNN01060371.1:5719-23593 GCA_900302755.1 Chromis chromis | reverse complement strand
CTGGGATTTTCTAGCCGTAGATCAGTTTGAAAATTGAGTGGTATTCCTCTTTTAGCTCTGTCATTTCTCCATCCCCCTCCAGAGGTCCTTTAACCGTGGCCGTCTGTGTGAATGCCAATCAGAAAAGAAAAATTGCCAGGATATATATACAGTAAACGCTGTGAAAAACACTGGTAGAGGTAATCCTTTAATCTACAACCCAGACCTTTGTGTGGCTTTGAACCTCAAATTAATCAGCCCTGAATAAATTTTTTATGACGTGGAAGATATTTGTGTTTACCGACAGCGAATACAAACATGCTGTGGATACAAGTGCAGTGTAGCCCTTTGCACAGGAGCTCAGTTTGACAAGTCAACAGCTCTTGATGAGTGCTGGGTAGCAGGCAGGTGGTAAACAATTCTTTGCTCTGTGTGTCTTTGTGTGTGTTTGTCTGTATTTGTGCTCAATGGGTACACCCACAGTACAGCGTGTTTTGAGTGCTGTGCGAATCTACTTGTACTGTCCACGAGAGGGAAAATGAATGTGTGTTTGTGTGTGTGTGTTTGAGTGGATATGACTATAGGTTGATTGCATCCATGCTCAGTACATTTGCATGCAGGACTGTATGTGCAGGAAGGATAAGCAAGGTTTTGCTTTGTTTTTAAACAAAAAACTGCTGAAAGTTACTCTTTTTTAGTATAAGTTACATTATGTGTTTAGAATATCATCTTTTATTTATATTATATCGGAGTGGTGCCATGCAGACATTATATTTAGGTTTTGAGTTCTATTTATACCCAATTCTCCCAAAATAACTGTTTAGAATTGTTTAAGGTCTTCACCTTACTATTTGACGTGCTATGAGTTAATATATGTTCTGAAGTGGTGCTATATAATCAAAATGTGTATAGCTGATGGATGAATGCATGGATAGTAGCAGGTTCAGTAAATCATGATAGATATTTCAACTTGAGAATCTTAATTCTGCCTCATGCACCCTTTTCAAGCTGAGAGGAATTTAGGTACAATGGGGAAATTTAAAATCTTTTATTGATTCTTTGATTTTGTTGGGCTAAACATAGTCAAATATAAACTGAAAATGCATAAATCTGCCAAATAGCGTTCAGCTGTAGAGTGTAAACCCCCCTAAATCCAACAATTAAAAAAAAAAAGACAAAGAAAAAGCACTTGATTGGAACAGAGGCTTGCATGTGTGATCACGCCATCGACTGAACTACTGGCACAATTATCATTTACACATTTTGCACTCTGTGAAACAGTTGGACTATTACTGGTGATCCAATTTGAAACCAAACTACTGCGTTTCAAATAGAACATTAGTAGTTAGCTACAACTTCATGGTAACGTTAATACAATTTTGAAAAAGGCACAAGGAAACACCCCCCAGTTCCCTATAGGTGTTTTTTCTAGGAAGAGTAAATAGACTTTGGAGTTTTTCTAGGTAACACTGTGATCTCACATCCTGTTATTCAGCCCTGCTGTGCAACATCAAAATATCTGCAGGTGTTTTACCTGTGAGCAGCTCTCGGATCTCCACGTCTGTGGTCTTCCTGAGCAGTCGGACCAAAGCCGGTATTCCTCCACAGTTTTTCAGGGCGATCTTGTTGTCGTCATTGGCTTTGCCGTACACGAGGTTCCTCAGAGCTCCGCAGGCGCTGCGGTGAACGTCGGTCATCCGGTGGTCCAACAGGTCCACCAGCAGCTGGATTCCACCCTGCCGCCGGATCTGAGGACAAACAAAGGAGGAAGGAATAAGGGGGACAGCAAAGGGAATAGTAGTGGTGGTTCTATGCAATTGTGCCACTTTTCCATCACAATATGTCTGCAGAAGTAGCTGAAGATATTAAGGCTTGTTTACCTCAAACAAAGAAAAAAAACTAAACATTTTACGTTATGTAAATATTATTTTTACTTTGTTAATACTTAAATAAACACAGACCATAGGGTCTGCCATGGCACTGATGCAAGCTTTATTTAAACATCAGCACTGCACCTCCAGCCCTCCCTGCTTTCCTCTGTCTAGACAAAGAAAATGTAGGGCAGACTGGCTGCTCTCCATAAAAACAAAAGAGTCATTTTAGTGAAGGAGATTGTACACAGACAAGGCGGTTGTACATTGCGCCTTTGGTGCTGCTGACGAAGGTACAACAGGAAGACGCCTCGTGCTGCTGATGCACTGAGGCTGAAAATGTCAAACTGGACACTGATTGTTTTGCAAATTAACTAGATGCTGAACTTAATGTCGGCTCCTGAAACAACAGGCCTCGTAATGAGAGCTACGTCAAAAAAAATCACTATGCAATTATAATAACATTTAATTAAACCCAAATCTCCATTAAATTCAACCACCAGAATAATTACTGTAGCTTTACCTCACTTGACGAGGCAACAAATGTACAGGAATTTTTCTCAGCAAGAGCTTTGAGTAGTATTTTTTTTTGTTTTAGCACAACAATGTTAAGCATTTCTACTTGATAAACTACCCTAAACTGTTATTTGATTATGTTTTTAACTGACTAATAGTTTCTTACATCGACATGGACATAAAGACAGATGTATACACTTAGGCAATAACAAAATCTTAAATTATTCAGAGCATCATCTTGCAATAATTGTATTACTCTGAAGTTGAAATGTAGAGTATTTGATCTCATGTATAATTAAAGACATGCAGGTTAGATGGACTGCACTGAAATTGAGGCCACACAGAACAACCTCAATGCAACAAAAGTGAGTACACATGTAATTTCCACTTAAGGCTAAGTGCATGAACAAGGTTACAAGAGAACCTGTGAGCACCACAGTTTTCTCAGTTTTGACCTGGGTTGTGTCTAATGCAACATGGCTCCACATGGTACTGAACACTGAGCAAGTGAGAAACCCAACTGTGAGACTTCATAAATATGCGAGAGAGCACAAGAGCATCAGCAGGCTACTGAACATTAGCTGAAACACAGCAGCAGCACTGGTTAGAAGGCACAGAGGGAGCCATGCTAGCAATAACAAAAATATGACTTCGCACACAATTCACTATTTACAACACCGTGCGTCGGAAAACTGCAGGGTCAGTGCTGCTGACTTGGCACGAGGATTATCTGGCGGTTCAGTGATGCGCAGACTGCGTGAAGGACATTGCATGAAGTCAACCTCTATGGACGCTGTCCAAGGAAAGAACCGCTGCTCACAAAAGAGCAGAAAACCTGCTAGATGAAACTGTGCCGGAAGCCTGATGAATACTGGCAGCATGTTCTTTGGTCAGATGAAACCAAAGTCAATGAGTTTGGATCAGGTGGGATCCAGTATGTTTGGCGTAGACCTGGACCACCACAGTGACTGTATGGTACAGGCTGCAAAATATAGAGATGTGCTGATATGGAGCTGTAAACGCTGTAGGGAAGATGACATTTATAGATGACACTATAAAATGTAAGTTTGTACATTTAAGAGTTGAGTTCTCGGCTGTAGGAACAACAGGAACCTTAGAGTGTATCTCTTGCTAGGAAACTGAACAGACACTCGTCCATACGTATCTCCCAGTCCATTATTTCACCACTCAGACATCTTTCTCAAGGGTAAAAAACAATTTGGCCTCTGTGTTGTAGCTTTGGCAGCCCCGCTCTAAATACTACCATACTTCATCAGTCATTTTCTCATCCTTCTCTGTCTCGCTCTATTTTTAATGCCTGTTGGCTGATTGCTGTTTGAGGAACTTTGTTTGCCCTCAAATCCATCGCCTCCATGGGGATTAATAAAGTGGAATCGAGCTGAATTGAGTTGACATTGAGGAGACAGACGGAACAGTTTTTCTGCGAGACACTGAGTGATGGAGGTTCTATAGGACAGGAGGAGAGAGGGCAGGGACGAGGTTACATCCAGAGCTGGGTTAAGTCTGTATAATGAGGAGTTAATGCTGTCTGATATGAGATCTGTTGAAGCTCACACAGGTGTACTCACATGGGATGGAGTTTCCTCTAAATAAAGACAATAGCCAACAAGTTTTTAGAAGCAGAGGAGGAAAAATGTGTGGCTTCAAGAGTAGTCTTCCATGTGTTGATTCAACATGTGAAATAACTTCAGAGGTGCAGGTAGATGGATTTTGTTACCTTTTGAGTGGGACAGGCTAGCTGTTTTTGCAAAGCTAAGCTAACCAACTGGCTATAGCTTCATTTTTTTTTTCATAGGCTACCTCTCTTGGCAAGAAAGAAAACAGGTGTACTGCAGAGGTCTTTCTGAGTCCAAAATGTTGGATCTGATCCTGAATTGAGCCCTGGAGAAATTAATTTTCAAAACAAGAGATCTGAAGGGGGTCTGAGGGGATCTGAGCACAGCCAGGCTCGACCAATAGACAATAGACCTGAGCATTACAGATGTGAACCCAACTGCGGTTGACTGGAAGTGACCCGAACAGAGAGCGAATACAAACCCCAGCAGCAGCATTAAGCGCTATCACTTAATATGATCAATTATCAGCCAGCCGCAGTAAAGCAGAGCTGTGATATAATAAATGGAATAGAAGAAGAATATCGTAAAAAAAATAGTTTATATGGTTCAAAGATAAATTAATTGAAAGTTGTATTTCCATTCAAAACTGTTTTCTCTGGCAGCGACTCTGACATATGCCATGATTAGAGATGACAGCGCTCGGGTTCATTTGAATCCACTCTAGTACTGAACATAATGACATACAGACTTGTGGCAGTAAAAAGAAAGTCTCCCCGATATGACTAGAGTGAGTAGAATTTTGACTTGATCCTTGGGTCTTCGTTTGGACCCATGAAGACCTATAGCGCACTGTACTTCCCAAATGTCAAGAGTGGTAGTTTTAGGAAGACTACTGATTAAACTAAAATGAAAACTTAAACACTGCAGTGCTGGAATGAGCAAAGACATCATCCAGTAGGAACATTATTGGTGAACAAGTACATTGTGATATATTTTGATCAATATTGAGATCAAGATTATTTATCATGATTATTCACTGATGTTACAGACAAAATATTACCATTGCACTTTCATATTTAAACAACCTAAGCAGGCAAAAATATTAATTAAATTGGACCCAAATTGCATCACATGCTGAAGATCTGATGTTTCCTAAACACCTTACATCATGTGGTAGATGCTACATATGCTGTGCACAGAGAAGCCTAGTCTCCCCACTCAATGCAGTGTATGCAAATCAGACAGCTGTGTGAGCAAAATTACTATTGACAATAGTGAAATAAGGTATTGTAACATTAGATTTACCCAAGTTGAAACTGAGTGATTGTACCTACATGGGCTGCTTATAAACTTCAAAATCACAGCGAATCATTTTCACTTGATTGTGGGAAGCCAAAATCCTGATTGTCGTTAATACTTGATTATTTGCTCTACGCTGTGGAAATGTTGCAGTGATATTTCACCATTCGTCTACTCCATGACCATCAAAAACACACTTTTAAGCAAGCACACACCTTGATTTCCCCGAATCTTACTTGAAGCACTGATGAAACAGCGTTCATCAAACCCTGGCAAATAAATCAAACACACCAAATCTCCATGCATATCTAGATACTAGAGGAAATGAGCATTTCTGTCTGTGTTTTGATTAAACTCTCTTGGATAAAACTGTGAAGAGGAGTCAAATCACGTATTTGTATGTGCATAAATATAAGCAACAGGGTGATGTAGTGCAGTGATGTAGGGGCCCCTCAAGCCAAAGTTTTCACTTCTCCTTGTCTATGAGTTCTTTCTCTTGGGAAAAGGAACTTCAGAGATCAATACCTCAGATTTGATCTTGTTGTCTCCAAAGCAGAGGTGCTGGAGGTAGGCAGCAGCGTTGGACTGGACTGATGGGAACTGATGCTGCAACATCTGGATCACCTCTGGCAGCTCTGGATCCCTCCAGCCAAACTCCCTGCAGAGACACACAGATACACAGAGAAAATATGGTATGTTTGCATGAGTGCGGAGATAGAGTGTGTGTGTGTGTGTGTGTGTGTGTGTGTGTGTGTGTGTGTGTGTGTGTGTGTGTTTGTGTGTGTGTGTGTGTGTGTGTGTGTGTGTTTGTGTGTAGCTGAACCTGTTACTAGGCAGCTTGCCTCCCTACTGTGACCCTGATTTAAAATGCTCACCAGAGAAAAAGAAAGACAGACATAGAGAGAGGCAGAAATAGCAGTAGGAGATGAATCAAAGGAAAGAAAATGGAACGACTGACACATTAAATACACAGATGATGTTCTGTTTAAATTATCTATAATAGCTATTCATTTGAGGTGACATTATTCAGAAAAAAGCCCTTCACTGTAATTTCGTACATTAACTGTTTGCCATGAGGCTGATGTGTAGTTGCGAGAAAGCACTAAAGACCTGCCTATTTAGAGGTACCATCATATTTGACCCTGACCACACAATGCTCACCATGTCATTACACAACGTGAGAAAAGGGAGAAATTATGCAATTTAAATGTCAAGGATGAATTAATGGCATGTCTTGATTATGGCAGAAGGCAAAAAGTAATCTGCAAATCTGACATCAGCATATGAATAAAAAGTAAATACTTTCTTTGGAAGATTTAAAATGTGTGTATGTCCCGTGATTTTAGTCACTGCCTTCCTCACTGCGTGACAAATGCTTAGGGTTATGTACATGCTATTGTATACTTTTATTGTTAGGATGTTTGGTTGGGCCTTCTTAGTTGCAAATAAGAGAAATCTAAATGCTATAGCACTATAGCAAAGCAATGCTTTTCCTTGTTAGGTGTTAAAAAATTTAATTCAGCTGCACAAAGCCCAGATCCAACCCCCATCCAGCACTTTTGAGATGAACTTCAATGCTGTCTGTGAGCTTGGCCTCTTAAAATTATTACAAAAGTGCCTGATCGCAATTATCTGAGCTGACTACCATCATTTTGTATAATTGTTAGAATAGTTTCCATTCACCTGTACAAAAGTTGCTGGATGACACGAACAGAAACGGCACATCTCAATCACTATTTCAACGTCATTTGCCACCATTTGCCACCATTTGCCACCCCTACTTGTGCTATACTTAACTGGCACCAGCTGTTTTTCTTAAGATGCTCAACTTCTATTAGTTGACCAACTGCATTTTGATGAGCATCAAGTGGTATTAACATTATAGCCAAACTCCTCAGCACCGGTGTGGGCACATTTTTGTTTTAAGCCGAATGAAAAAGGAAAGGCGAACAACTTACAGCAAAAAGGTGCTAATATCACTAATGTAAAACGAATAGAGGCAAAAAATGAAGACAAAAAGACAAAGTTATCACATTGACTGACAATTAATTGTCCACTAAAATGTCGTAACTATGTCCACCCTAATCACTGCCATCCCTAATGCTCCTATTGTGATTTTAAAATGTTGTAGAAACCTCCCCAGGCTGTTGGAAGTTCTCTCTCAGAAGTAAGAAAACTGCATTCAGAAGATCTTTGACATTTAACTAACATTTCATTTGCTTTATATGCCTGTTACTGTTTTGATTTGTTCTTATTTGATGGTTCTGTTTTGTAAGTTTGTGTATTTCATTGCCAGAGATGACTGTGACCTGCTGTGGCTACCCAGTTATACCATTCCTCATCTCTCTTCTCAAGTTTTTACAACCTCCACAATCATCTGCTACAAAGGGATTTCCCTGTGGAGATGAATAAAGTTTTTCTGATTCTGATTCTAAACATCATTTCCCATAAGTCAGAGATCTTTGCAGGGTGAATGTCATGAAGTATGAATGTTGAAAGTACCTAAACATGCAGATTTTCATGGGAACTGTAATGATGCACTCAAAAAGTTTCTTGATCCCCTTGGGGAAATTCCTTCTCTGCATTTGACCCATCCTATTCATAGTTAACCTTAACTATACATACTAGGAGCAGTGGGCTGCCACAGTGCAGCGCCCGGGGAGCAGTCAGGAGTTAAGGGCCTTGCTCAAGGGCCCACAGTGGTGGTGACTGGGACAAGCGGTCGCTCTCACTTTCCCACCTCAACCTCTTGCCAGTCCAGGGGCTCGAACCTACGACCCACCGGTTGCATGTCTGTATAATGTCTAACTGGCAGTTTGGCCAAGAATATGGAAAGGAAAGCCCAGGAAGACATTTTGTTTATCAAATAAGCTACAGAAGCTAGTGGATAGAAGCCTAAAGTCCAGGGTTTTGCATGGAGATTCTCTACAGTCTTGTATGTGTAATTCATACACTTCAATACACACTTTTGACCTACTAGTATCTAATAAAACACAGGATTTAGTGATGATCTTGATGTATCCACTGAAATACTATATCAACAACCAATTCCCAAAACAAATGTAGATGTTACAGGACCAGAACACATGTAAAAAAAAAAAAGACCTATTTGCTTCTGAAGTCACCAACATAAAGGTGACATTTCACCATTTCTTATCTATGTCTTCTCTGGGTGCAATATATTCCTCTGCAGCATCTCAGTCCTGTTTTCTTATCCACCATAAATACAGAAACGCGAGCGCAGTGTCTATTCGATGAATTCTGGTGCAATCGCGAGTCATTATGGCAGCTGTTCTGGGGGAAGAGAATACTGAGTAGTTCTTCAACCCCTGTAAGAGCTTCTTCCTGCTGTGATGATAAGTCCTTCCTTCTAACTGGCCCAGCTGCTCCGGTTTTAGCGTGTAACCAGGGGTCTACCGGTGCTTTTGCCTTGAGGCATGCTTCAGGCGTATAGGCACACACAAGCACACAAACACATGCAGAAACGCACTAAGCTCACTAACCCTATACGTGTGTGTGTGTGTGTGTGTGTGTGTGTGTGTGTGTGTGTGTGTGTGTGTGTGTGTGTGTGTGTGTGTGTGTGTGTGTGTGTGTGTATGAAAACAGAAACGCAGATTAACGTGAGAAAGATGTGACGTGAGACATTAAAGTCCCGGTGTGGGATCAGAGAGCAGGATGGTGAGTGGAAACGGGAGGCAGGGCTCATCGATGTAGATTATCTGTGGCCAACGGCAACAAAACTATCTGGTTTCCTTGACAGCGACGGTTTCTAGAGACCGGCAGCTAAAACTGGCACCGGATCTATGTTTGGGGCAAAGTTTTATTCCCACGTTGTGATTTAACATTCTTGGGTTGTGGAAGGAGGCGATGATACTTCCTGGATAGCAATTTATCTCTAATTTAGTTTCACGATGCTGCGCTGCTTTCGATACGTTCTGCACATGTGGTTTCTTTAAAAAATGCACATTTCTCCACGCTTTGATTCGAATGCATCTGACAGTCGTGAGAAGTTCGGGCCGCATACAGAAGCACCCGTTTGCTCCGCTGTTATGTTTCTCTTTGATGTATCTTATTCTTGATGCAGCAACAGCCCAACGTCCCCGTGGAGATAATTTCAGTGCAGTCTAATCTAACATAAACACGCGCACACACAAACACTTGCAGGTTTATATACACACACGCACACACATTACCGAGCGCCGTAGGACAGCATGCAGCTTAGAGCAGCATTAGCTAACACACATGCACAATCCAGTGCACTAATATAGAAGTCAAACACGCACGCATAGAGTACACACACTCGTTGACTTGCATACACAGCCAGCCATCAAAGGCAGTGCAGAAGAGCCAGGATTAGAAAGCTTTTGTCTCTAAGTTTCATAATGGGCCAATGGGATAAACCCACTGTTTCGAAATTGAGGAAACTGAGAGAGAGAATTATTTCAAAGGTTATTTTTTTCCCTCTCTCTTTAAATTCCTTTAACGATTTTTCTCTCTTTTTAAATCTAATTCTCTTGTCTCAACGTTTCTCTGTTTCTTTTCCCGCCTCCCTCCAGGCACAGTCATACACAAACACACATCAAACTGTTGTGATGCACATACAGTAGCCTGCGCCTCAATAAATAGGATTAGGGATGACATAACCTTGTGTAGGTCACCTTCTGGGTTAATTGGCTGATAAGACATCTAACGTTATGGCTGAGTGAGCTGCCACATGTGTGTGTGTGTATATATGTGTGTTTATGTCTGTTTCTTTTTTCACATCGTGATTAGAAAGTGGGACACCAGCGATAACGTCTGTAAACATGAAGCTTCTTTAATAATCAGTCAACCAGATGGCCTCCCTTATCAGGCCGATTCAACTACTTATGTAATCAGTTGATTAATTGAAGGGGTTAAACTGATTAACTGATAAAGCAACATATAACTGCATTAAATACAGTCAAAAAAACAAAGCAAGGGTAGATGTGTGCATGACTATATGAGTACATTTAGTGTATTCGCACAGAATAGAGGACAATATTGTACTTCAGGGTTCCAGAGTGCGACATTTTGGTTGCACAAACATTTTCATTGGTTGCACTGGGCTGCAAATAATACTTTTGGAGTCATTTTCCAAACTGAAATGTTAGAAAAGACTCGTCCTGTGCCATGACAGGGCAGAGCAACCCATTCAATGCAGTGTTTCAGCACCAGGCAGCAGCAAATCAAAGCATTAAGAGTCAGAAATGCTAATAAAATTTAACACTGCTTTAAAAATAGTCACAAAAGATCTACGTTAGACAAACTTTCAGTCCCAGACAATCCTTTTGAACACATTTCTTACTTCTGTTTAGGGTGTATTCATACTTTTGAACCCACAGATGCTTTGGGGACGCAAACAGGAAATACAGTATATATGGTTGTGATAGAGGCAGTAAACTAGACATGGGCTACAACCAGTTCCTGTATTTGGTCACACTTATTTTAATTAGCACAAGTAAATGTATCCTGAATTAGCAACTGACAGGTCCTGTTTGCACTAAATCTGTTGATGTACAAACAATGTCACTGGATTGATTAGATGCTGAAGACAACTTAAAAATCTGATGATTTTCAGTTCCTCAGTTATAAGGTGATGGGCTATGCCTGTGTGTTCACATTTAACTCTGTTACGACTCCAAAAATGAGTAAAATTTGGGATACAAATTGCACCTGTTGGGTGCTTCTTCTCTGAGCTAACATCCCAACATGCTGCTGCTCCTTTTAGTGTCTTTCTGGATGCATAATAATCAGGGCTATCCACTCAACTCATACCATTTTAGTGACAACAAAAGCCATTTAACATCTGAGAGGAAGCTTTCACACGAGAAGCCCATCAGCGCTGCTGTTCTTCAAACTGTTTCTCCATCCTTTTTTTTTTTTTTTTGAAAGGCCCAACTACTGCATTGGTAAAATGAGGTTGAAAGAGTGCTTTTCAGATCTATTACTCATCAAAACAACATGCAGTGATGTTACCTGCACATCAGTGGCCAAAGAACAAACACCACTTGAAGGCCAAAGTGGCCCTTTTAGCCGCACTCTACGATAATTATTATCAAAAACACTCCACGCTGTCCTTTCTGCAATCCCTCCATCTTTTTCTTCAGATTTCCTGTCTCACAGTAGCCTTCTTGCTAAAGTCCAAGGCAGGGGTAACACACATGTTACTATGGACACACACACACACATACACAAAAAAACCACAAGCCAGTGCTACTTTACACAAACAACAGAATGAACAATTATCACTTGAATGAATAAAGGGACACAGTTTAATGGTTGCCAGCCTGCAGGCCCACCCACACATGTTCACAAGGAAAAACACTACTGAGCGCACACATTTTGAGATGACAGGAGCCATGAATAGGTGAGAAACAAACACAAACATGCAGAAAAGAAAAGGGCTTTATACACAAACACACACAGTGACAGAACCAGAGCCCAGAATAGTTGTGACCCCAGAGAGAAAGTGGCACATCACAGCAGATCAAACTCAACCCGAGGCTTAAGACTGTAAAAGCTCTGCAGGCATTCACATGCACAAACAGAAAAAAACAAAACAAATATATACATATTCATCAATCATAAATGTGCATACTGCACACACTAAACTAATGTGATACACAGACATTGTATATCTCTGAAGCAAAACTAAATTCTGAAGCAGACCGACACAAATAATCTACAGTTGTGAAACTAGACTATCTGTCTTCTCTCCTGTGTGTGTTCTGCCCCAGAAAGCTGTACTATAATGGTTCATTCATTCACTAACTTTAGCCCGAAGCTGTACAACTTTTCACTCAGTGCCTCTCTCTCTCTCTCTCTCTTTTCCATTATGTGTGTGTTAGTCTCCCAAAAAGGGAACACAGGAGGATATGATGCTCCCAGTCCCAAACACTGTGTGACAACATCACAGCAGGATGAGCAAATACTACTGAGCCATCTGTGAACTTCGGGCAAAAGTGTTCACACAGGGAATGTTTGCACTGTTTTAATGTCGGAGTTAAGGAAAGAATATGCACCGTGTTTGGAGAGCACTTGTGTTCTGGAAGGCAGAAAAATCCTGCTAGAACTAAAAAATGTATTATACAAAGTACAGTACAGAATGTCATGGTGTTTAAGTGAATTAAACAGTAGGGTGTCTCCCTTGAAGATGTTTAGCCTGGATGCTTTAAATTATATTTAGTTAGTTCTACCACTATATGTCTAAAAAATCACAGCTGGCTATCAGCAGCAAATAACAAATTACTATAAAAATGGGTTACATAGGTTTAATATTAGAATTCAAAATGTGACCTTAAGTTGTGCTGACCCCATTACGTTTACTTTTATTGACTAAGACCCAAGATTGAGATAATAAGGATCACTGACTGATGCTCAACTGGATCAATAAATACATCAATCACTGTCAGCATTGCCATACATTGTGAGTGAAAATGGGAATAAATGAAAATATAACTAGCTTTAACTGCTTTATTGGTTTATTGTTTTAGCCATCATTTCCTGTATGTCTGTCTGCAGGTCTTCTTATGTAGTTACTGTTGCCAAGAGCTGCAACGATAAGTCGATCGATTAGTTGTCAGCTATTAGATTAAATTACCAGCTATTTTGATAATTAGTTAGTTTGAGGATTTTTTAAGAAAAAAATTAAAATTCTCTGATTCCACTCTCTAAAATTTGAATAATCTTTGGTTTCTTCCTACTCCTCTACGACAATACGCTGAATATCTTGGGCTTTGGGAAACATTGATCGACTTATTTTTATTTATTTATTTATTTTTTTTTACCATTTTCTGACATTATATAGAAATTTTAATTAAGTGAGAACTTCTATGAAGTAATTTATGGACCCTTCAGTTCCAAGTTTACTTGGGTTTTGGACTCCAATATTCCAGTTTTCAAGTCTAGTTGTGATTTAAAGTGCTGCAGCCACTTTTCATAACTCTAGCAAGTTATTCTCTTACAGAATTAGTCATTTTTAGTATTGTTCTAAATGTCACTAGTTTTGTTTTTTTTCCCCAGTTCTTTCCTTTGCATTTCTGACACTTTTGTGTTTCCTATAAATACGCACGTTTTTTCTTTTAGCTGCAACCTTGTCCTTTTACCCTTTTGTCCTGCAGATGGCTCCAATTTTACCAAGTCAGATAAAGAGGAAAAATACAGTCAAGAAGAGACAGAGGATTTGAAAAGGGAAGAACAGAACTGAAAAAACTGAACCGATATGAGAGATAGTGGTATGCATATCTACACCTACATATATATTTGCATCTACACCTGTGTGTGTCTGAGTTAACTCCCTAAGGAGAGACTAATGTTTCATTTGGCAACTCAGTGGACTGTGATAAAGTACTGACAAACTGTCAATTTACTCTTTGTACCCAACCAACCAGGTGGGCTATCTCACATCACCACGTGTCTAGGTATGTGAGTGACTGTGTGTGTTTCTGCGTGCAATTGTGTCACCCACAGCCAAAACATTTACACCACAATACTGGATGCCAGGCTGCAGGCAAACCAACAATTAAACCCAGTAAATAAATAAACTATCTATGAATTATGTATTCAGAAAGCAGGGCGAGGCGCTGTGATGTGAGGGCTGCAGGCACATGATGCTCACTGCTATATCGGGCTGAAAGGATTTCCTGTGAGTCAGGCGTTTTTGAGGAATAGAGCGATTTGAAACCAGAAAGCAAACTATGCGATTTGTGTCGGGTATATTTGCGCGTGTGTGTTCCTGCTGAGGACTGTCGGTGGGGGAAATGGAGATGCGTCAGATGACTCATCCCCTGAAAGACAGACAGACACAGAGGCAGACAGGTAGAGTGAACCTGCAGAGTAAACTGAAAGACAGAAGAAGAAAGGAGGGAAGAGATAAAGGAAATTTGAAACAAACTGACAAGAGTGCTGATTCACTGCATTCACTTTTTCAGCAGGGCATCGAACAACTTCAGGAGGCTGATTAGCAGCAAAACAGTATAGTGTATTCATAGCAACAAAGAAGGGAATACAATGGAACAAATCCCAGTGCCGGATTGGTTAGCATGACATAACAAACTCATCTCAGACCAGCAACACATGGTCATCTGTCTACAACATGTTCAGCTGATGGGTCCGGCAGTTAGCACAGTAACTGATTAATGATGCACAACACTGGTTAAACGCAACAGTCCATGTAATTGTCCTTGCAATGATGGCAAAGCATGTGCTAATTCTGTTTCTAGATCTTGTTCATCTGTCTTTCATTTTCTCTAAACCCACAAAATGTCATCTGTTCTTAAGTGAATGGCATGCAATTAAGATATGATCACTCACTTCACAGGTTTAACTGTATTAGCTGTGTAAGGACCGCTCTCACATAGTGAAACATACGCTAATACTAATGCTGTTTAATACAAGACTACTGCCATAAACCCAACCTTCGTGAAGGTTAGAATGCTGGTTTAAATTGAATAATTATTTAAGTTCATAAGAATATAGTTTGTAGTGCTGTTGTTTAACACTGAAAGGAGTTTCTTTGCTTTATTTTGTCCACCCTATGTACAGGATATAAATGAAGCTAGACTAAATAACAGTAGTATAGCAACACCTCATGTAGTGCAGTTAGGCTACTGTAACAAAGAAAAACCTACTTACAAAAAGGTTATTTTGAGTATAAATGATAAGTCATTACAGAAAAACCATCTAAAGGAAATGGCTGTTATTTACGTTCTTCATTATAACCAGTTTTAAGAAGGAGGTGGCTGATTCCCAATATTCTGCCTCCTGCCTCTGATCACACAGGATGTCTGGCCCTAACCTCAATACAACACATATAATTGTTTCCTGAGCTAGCACCTCTAACAATGGCAGGAAACAGATCATTGTCAACTAATGGTTTAGGCACAAAACGACTTGGTAGGTTTGGAGTAAGATCAGGGATTTGGGTGAGAATCGAGGACCTTAGTGTTATCGTGATGAACACGCAGTTCAAACAGTCATTTCTAAAAGTAACAACACCTCCTCTCACATTCAAGTCCAACGTCTTGTTGACCCATCCGTGCACCCAGACCTCCTCCGCACACCTTCTTTGTGGCTCGATAACCACAACACCTTACTTCTTCCTTTATGCCTATCATAATTACCATGTTCACTAGTGGTCAGTCAAATTCAGAATGAAGAGTTTATGTTAATCACAGGCTGTATAAAAAGATGGACAATACTGTGACATCACCCATTATTTGCCATTTTTGTTCTTTTAAAAACGGATATTAACAGCAAGGGGTGGATCTGACCAGAGGACGCTATATATGTCCAGATGTTAGAGACCTAAAGCATACCCCATTTTATCTATTTTACACTAAATTGGACTACAATTTACAAAATGAACGTCGTGATATATTGAATAAGTCCTGAAATTAGCAATTGAGATTATAAAAGACTTTTACCCAGAAGCTACATCCATCTTTTATATACATTCTATGGTCATAATAAGCTTGTACAGAAGACCTCTGGGGTAATTCTTTGAGTTTCATAATGGGTTGTATGGAGCACATACGCAGCACAGAGACATCGCTGGTGGGAAAAAGTTAGTTAAATCCTGAACTCAATACATGTCTCTACTCCACTGACTGACTCTTACGCTGATCATTAAATTTTATAATATTGTAATATTACAACTTTATTGCCTACATCTTTTTTAATATTTGGTTTTACAAGAGGCCTGAACTTGTAACTTCAAATTGAGCACCTAGTGTGGTTTAGTACCAGCACCAAATGCAATACTGTTTTGCATCCATGGACTGGCAGTGAGGGTTAGATAAGTCACTGCTGCATTGTGTTGTAATAGCAATTTTAGACAAAATAATTTCTGTATTAGATGTAATTATGAGATGTATACGTGTTTCAGTGTTCCATTTTCATAGACAACGTATAATATTGAGCTACAAACCCAATTAACACATATAAACCCAGAAATTTTGAATTAACTGTGTGATTGTGTGTGTAGGTGACCCCACCATGGCCTCAATATGTGAAAGAGGTTAGAGTGCGGAAAGGAATGAATAGATAGGAATGAATAGAGCAAGAAAATAGGATAGAGGTTGAGGCAGAGAGAAAATTAGATAAAGGAAAAGAAACGTGTGCATGTGCATACATTTGTGTTACCCACAGTGTATGTGTCTGAGAGTGTGATGGCATGGCTGACTGATTGGCCTACTGAGGGTGGAAGAGATGAATGAAAGGTCAGAAGATGTCAGGCAAAGCTGACAAACACACACACAACCAAACATACACACCCACCGAGTCCATCTTAACCCCGTGACTGAGTATGGATCATGGATTCTCAGTGTGCTTAAGAGCATGAAATACAACGAGACACTTTTATCATCGGGTCAGATCCTGTCTAGCACAAATCTGTCTTTGTGTTAGTGGGAATGTTTCCATAAATTACTGGCAGCCTGAGGGAGGAAATGTGTTAGAGTACATAAGAGGCTGTCTCCACAGTAACGTGCCTTGATTTGCCAGATTGTGCCAGTGTGTGGCTTGACAAATCAGCTAAATGATATTTGTTTGAGGCTTTTACAGGATAAAGGTATTATTAGTGAGCCAGCTGCAGACGGTGGCAATGACCTCACATCTACTCGCTATTCTTATCCAGACAGCGTCATTGCAATAAAGTTATTTATTTCTACATTGACTACTTACATCCCCCATTTCATCAAAGACATCAGTATTACTGTGCCTTGTGGTGGATGAGAAAAGCCCAGTGTTATTTTGGTTTTGCTTTAGCCATTACTGTTTGCTGACATGTCTGTACCAGAATTGTTGAATCAGGTCTGCCTTTAGTGTTAATGAACATTGTGTTTCTGCTAAGCCATGCTGGTATTGTTAGCTATAACCATGTTTTGGTCTTTATTTTGGACGAA
This sequence comes from Chromis chromis, assembly GCA_900302755.1. Classification (NCBI taxonomy): domain Eukaryota; kingdom Metazoa; phylum Chordata; class Actinopteri; family Pomacentridae; genus Chromis; species Chromis chromis. Next base: position 6,427 of record OMNN01060371.1, on the reverse strand, counting down.
TGTTATGTCCCTGCCAGCATTGTTAGCTAACGTTATGTCTCTGCCACTATTGTTAATTCATATCATCTGTCTTAGTATCGTTAGCTAACTTAGGTCCCTGCTGGTATTGTTAACTGATATTGTTGTTCTAACAGTATTATGGGATAACATGTCTCTGCCAGTATTGCTAACTAACTTTGTGGTTCTGCCAGTATTATCAGCTGATGTTACATCTCTGCCAGTATTGTGTTGTGACTCTGCCGGTATTTTTAGCTAATGTTATGTCCCCGCCAATGATGTGCTAATGTCATCTCCCTACTGGTATTCTTAACTAACATCGTGTTTCTGGCATGTTAATGGCTAATGTTAGGTTTTTGCTAGTATTTTTAGCTAACTTTTTGCAACTACCAGTATTTTTAAGCTTGTGTTGTGTCCCTGCCACTATCCTTAACTAAGATTGTGTTTTTGCCATGTTAATGGCTAATGTTATGTTTTTGCCAGTATTATTAGCTAACATTATGCCCCTACCAGTATTCTTTGCTTATGTTTTGCCCCTGGCAGTAATCCTAGCTATCATTGTGCTTCTGCCATATTATCGGCTAACATTATTTTTCTGCCAATATTGTTAGCTAACGCTATGCCCCTCCCAGTATTGTTAGCTGATGTTGTGTCTCTGCCAGTATACTTAATTAATATTGTGTTTCATTGATATATTTGGCTAACATTGTG
>OMNN01060327.1:2543-13008 GCA_900302755.1 Chromis chromis | reverse complement strand
TCCCACTGAAAGGTTGTGGAGGGGGTTTTAAAGGGCAGTACTTATGAAACCAGGCCACAAGCAGATCATAAATACTGCTGGACAATAATGTAACACCTACAAGAATTGATTCCTGCTAAAGAGAATTTAAAAAAAAAAAAAAAAGAGAGAGAAAATGGTTGTGTGCAGGCATGCTACCTACTGTATATCTGTAGGGACTGTTTTAAGAAGGATCAGATGTTTGCTTATAAAACATATTGCAAGTCAAAAAATCCAACTATTTACTTACTTTTTCACTGTAGCTGTGCATTTAGTTTGACTTTATAGTGCATGCTGCCACTGTTAGGCAGTGAGTGTATTGATCGTTGTCAGTGTTCTTAGACCTGCGTTTCTATCCTGCTTTAAGAGCCATGTTGATAATGTGGTCAATAATGGCATTAAATCTATTTTTAATCTCTGTCAGGCTAAAGCAGAGCTCAAGCAGAAGGAACAAGAACTGCAGGACCTGACTGTCTTACTACATTCTGTTAGAACAGAGAGGGATCACGCAATACAGGTGAGAATACATCCAACTTACACTGTGCAGACTATGATGTCATAGAGTCATGCTTGTAGATACACAGTTTTCACATGAATAAAAAGGTTCTATGTAAGCATATCGTGTTGCAGGTTGCCACTATTTTAACTTAGGGCAAATGCTTTCCATGTTTGACATTTCAAGACCTTTCCTACTCCACTGTCCTGAAATGTCATGTTTGCACACTGTGCATCTGTTGCATGGGATGAAATGGGACACAATCCAGCAGCTGTTCCCTGGATGCGTTTTCCATAAAACCAGCCTTTAAGGGGATAATACAGTATGATTAGAAAACAGAATTCCTGTCTTGTCTGACCTTTTGTCCCCATTCCGCTTCTTTGTCAGTTTACTTTTCATGATACTCAAATGAAAGCGATCCTTGAGCCAGTGCAGGTGGTCTGTCATGAAGACGTAGTACCAACCTTGGCACAAATCCAACTGTCCAGTAATGCACTATTTTTACCCTGATTCCATAAACTCTCAAGGAGTCACTTAAAGAATATCTCACTCACCATGTATTATAAGAAGATGCGGATCACACAAAAATAGTCACATTGAAGGTCAACATCTACCTGTGACTTCACAGATGAAGCCCAGCTCTCTTAAGGAAAAATCAACTCCTTAAGCCATTGCACCCCACATCACTCCACTATGGACTTTGTGTGCTCTTTATACAGTCTCACATACTATGGGTGAAAAAGCCTGTCACTGACCAAAGTCTTCCATCACAAGCTAGAAATTTGCCTTAAAACTGAGCCAAGAGGAGGTGCAGAAGTGCAGAACACCTTATTTGCAATTTGCTGAAAGCAACTTAAGGAATTTTTGCCCAATGATGCCAAAAATATACTGCCTGTCCCAGCTTGTATCATCCACATAAGGGTTAACTGTCCTATTGCAGGCCAACCTTTACAGCGCCTGTATACAAGAGTGTGTTTAGAGGTTCAGTTTTTGGCCTCTGCCCTTTTCCTAGAGCATCCTGAGAAGTATGATAGACTTTCAGTCTGGCTTGTTGCCCCCCCAACATACCAGCCTCTGAGCTCCCCAGACACTTAGAGGGAAAACATGCCCATGTCACATGCACGTGTCCGTGTAAATCTTCTCAACTGACTTCATGAATCTACCTAAGCTAAATACCTGGAATGAGGCTCTACATGGCAAGCCATGGTATATGTGTGCATTTATTAACTACAATAGGTTGTATGTCATAGCTTTATGGGAGAATGTTCCAACATGTGTATGTTGAAAATAAACAGTGTTGAACGTGATGTTACAGCATGACTACACATGTTACCGAGAGAACAGAACTGAAGTTACATGAACTGACTGAAGTGAAAAATATTACATACAGATGCGCTCACATCCAGTATTTCTACCGACTGCACAGATAGCAGAGGTGCCAAAGCAAAAAAAGACTTGTAATAGGAACAAACTATACTTTTCATCTGTCAGATGTGTCTAATCATTGGACTGAGCCTTTCTCAAACTGTAGAGTTTCTTTAGCATTAAACATTCTGAGAAGATAATCATTTTGCCTTTGACTTGCGGTTATATAGTCTGCATAAAGACAACAAGCCAAACGTTCAGCTTGCCAACATGGTCAGTGAACCTACCATCTGTAGACTCACCTTCACATCAAAATGTCACAGTGACAAGTGACACCTAGAAACGTTTCCAGTGCTGAAGGAGGATGAGAGAACATCAGTGCTATAAACCTGGCTGGGTAAATTCCATCAATTGCCCCAAGTAAATGCTTTCCTCGGCATGTTTTTTTGTGTTTTTTAAGATTTATTTTTGGCCTTTTATGCCTTTATTAGATAGGACAGTGGATAGAGACGGAAACAGGAGAGAGTGGGGAAGGACATGTGGTAAACGCACAAGGTCAGAATTGAACCCGGGACAGCCGCTACGCCTTAGCACTTGGGTCACGCGACATAACCATTAAGCTATCGGGGCGCCCTGACTCGGCATGTTGCACTGTATTCACTGCACTGTATCCTGTTCTGACCAACTACAGTTCATAAAGGACATTCATAAATCCTGATTCTTCCTCTCATCAGCACATACACGACACAGTATTTATCTGTATGGGTATTAATGTAGTGACAGAGAATGGCAGTTTTAAAACCTGGATTAATTAAAAATCCAGTGTATTTTGTACCTTGTTAAAATGTCCGAATGGTGTTTTTTAGAAGGTAGAACACACATCAGGAGCGAAGTGAGCAGTTAATGTGGTTGTGTCTGCCATAGTTTCATTACAAACCAAAGAAACCAATCCTGCCAGTTTACAGAGTGCAGCTTTCTGTATCATGAATCACCTCTGTATCATTTAATGGTAGAGGACTTCAGTGTAAAGTTGACCTAGGTAGTTTAGCCTTTCAGTTGTGTTAATCACTGGATGAAGCCATAGGTGTAAGATATAAACTCTTGCAACCTCATTTTTGTAATGATTTGTTTTCTGGCACACAGGGGTCCGTGAACATAGATGCACAATGACGTCATTGTACTTGACAGGGGACAGACTGGTAATGTCCACATACAGAATACAAAATAACGGATTGCATTTTGCGATGCACGTGCCTCAAGCCGCATCTCTCTCCCTCCAGACGACTCGACGACACTGTCTTGATTAGATTTTGCAGAGAGAAGCCCGTCCCTGCAGAATTGAATAATCCACTAATGCTTGACCCAGACAGAACATAAACAGTCAATGCAGTCCTGCCAGATGCAACTCGCTAGACTCATTAATAAACGCTCTGCTCTTGGTGTATGACCCCTACTTTCCTACTTTGGTCATGACTAAACTACACCATCTACTGGTATAGTGTAGCCTACATGTGCAACAAGTGCCACTAAACAAGTTGGTGTATAAACTATTATTTTACATGAACAAAATCAAATAAACTATGTTATTAAAAAGAGTCATTTTGTCCATCACTAAATCTAATTTAATCTGACATACCGGTCCATCTTGTCTCAATGTTACCATTAGCTATATCTGTGTCTGCCTCCTAGAAAGACGAAGAAGATGAAAACAAGTATTAAAGATCCTCGTTGTTCGGTTGTAACACCTGTTTGTTCAAGTCTATAACTGAGTGGAACCAACATGCCCCTGAACCTGTTAAGCGTCACAGATTTAATATCCTCCTATTTATTTCACAGTAAAACATCACCCTGCAGCCAAGTCGCTCTCAAGTCTCTTAACCTTCCTTCTTACTGACACTCACATCCCATAGTTGCCGATGGATTCAAGCACATTTAGGCACAATGCTGACTGTGGAGTGTCATCATCACTACCCTTCATCTCAAACTAACTAAAAACTAACTAAAAACCGGCAGATAAAAAAATTGCAAAAGCTAATTCAACGGAGAGACAGAAGCAAGCATACAAACCAGGAAATAAACGAAAAATGGGTGCATAATTCTTCACAACGCATACTCACAGAAACAGAAAAGAAAGTGTTATCCCGGGATTTAAAATATGCCATCACACCAAAAAACACTCCAAATGAGGGGTACATCCTGGCCACAGAGCTGGCATGTCAAAAAATACGGGAACAAGGACAGAAGTCCGAAATACGCAACGCTGTAGCAGGCATACTCAAGACAGTTAAACTTCCACAATGCAATATCACAAAAGAAGAAAAAGCAGTTTTTGTAGATTGGTGGGATATGTATTTGCCCAAACAATATTACCATAAATCAAATAGGGATAAATCATGGAATAATATAAAGTTCATAAGCAAGAAGGATTTAAAAAACTTTGTAGTTTGCTGATGATGCCCAATGATTTAACAATTTTATTATGAATAAAACTAATATGCTTTTTCCAATTTAACTTCTCATCAATGTAGATGCCGAAAAAACAAGTGTTGGAAACTTGAGAAAAGAAAATATACAAACTAATGAAAAGTCATTAATATAAATAAGAAACAATAACGGTCCCAAAATTGACCCTTGTGGTACTCCACGTGTTATATGCACACCTTCATCCTCTGTTGAGTCGCGGGGGAGCTGGAGTCCATCCCAGCTGCCTTAGGGTGAAGTCAGGGTTCAGGGCAACACAGAAACACAGACAACCAAGCACACACACATTTACGCTTTTAATTTATCATTTTTCAAAACATATTTTACCAGGCAAAAACTGATAAGGACCGGCTGACTGAAATCCTGTCTGAAGTCTGAAATTAGGGAAAGAGTGGCTCCAGTGGATTGGTGCATGTTTTTATGTTAATGATCTGATGGCTGAGATCTGGTCACCACACACTTTGGCAGGAATGTTGTATGCATTGACCGTTGTGCAGGTTGTCAAGGATGATGGAGTGATAAGTCTTGCTCCTTTCATTAACAGCTGGTTACTGTTCTGTTAGTTTATAGCAGGTGCTGTCTTTGGGCCACTTTGACACTGTTCCATTATCTTAGAATAGGTGTAAATTTGAGTAGCATATGGCTGCTAATGGCATGTTCAATAGAGAGTCTAAAGTCCCTCATAGTGTCACTTCTGAATTGTCCCTGCCAGTATTTTAACAATAATCTCGACTTCACACACTGTAATAGTAAATTCTATGCAGAACAGCCAGGTTTGTATGTTTTCTCTACAATTTGACCATTTAGCCACAAATCTTCAGTAAATATACCCCAATAAATGCAGCACTTACTGTAAAACATGAGGAACATGTAAAAAAGAGTACCTAATGTACATAAAGTTCACTACTTTTTCCAGATGAGTGTACTTTTGTCAACTCACAGGGTCTCACACCAAAGGTAGACTCTCTGGCATCAGAAGAGATTCATCGTCTGCAGGTGCAGAACAACACCCTGCGTGATGTGGTTACCCAGATGAGAAAGGACATGGAGGGTCTCAGCCATCTCCTACCCAGGCCCCAAGCTGAGCCACAGGTCTCTTCTCCTCAGCCAGCTCAGCAACCAGGATCCTCTGCTGCTAACACGCAGGAGGCCACTGGACTGTTGGCCCAGTCCAATGACATCTTCTCTAAAGTCAGTCCAGCAGGTGTGTTCAGCACACAGTTCTCAAAACCTACACACTATACGTACTATACTGTGACAAGCTGTACTGGGCTTTTGTCATTAAGCTCCAGAGGCTCAGTAGATCTGACTGTGGTTTATAACTAATACTCAGACACCAGCTCGACTCTTACCATCTCATTACTTTGCTGAAGTAACGTTTGCCTTCATTAATCTTTTCCCCCTTGTCTTTGTTATAAATCCTCAGGTGGTTCGTGTCTGAATGAAGGTGCCAACAACCCAGCTTTAATAAAGCAGGCCAGGGTGACACATGTGGAGTCTGCTCCTGCTAACATCATAGAACAGGTACTGTAGGAAATCAACATAGTTGAAGTTGACCTGTCACTTCCATCCTGATGACTTCTTGAATCAGTGCTGTAGAATTACCACTACTGATCTCTTTAGTAACAAACTCATCACTGTTGTAAAATGTAAATGTCTGAAGTGTCTCATCTCATCTTCCTTCTAGAGGGCACCAGTGCAACAACTCCAGGAGGAGAACCTATATTTGCAGCTGCAGGCCTCAGGTCTGATGTCTGGTGATGTGTTTGAAAAAGTCCGTTGTGCTAAAAGCAACCCTTCTGTCCTACGTACCAGGCTGAAGCAGGCAGCGTCCTGTATTGCCCGTTTGAATAGAGAGAAACAGCAGCTAATAGAGATGGGCAACCGCCTTCGAGCCCAAATCACCACTGTTGGACCACTGGGTACAGTCACACACACACTCACCACCACCACACACACACGGCAAGTGTTAGTTACAGGGACAGCTCAGTTGGCTCATTTCATAAGGCAGAGTTACCTATGAAGCCAAGCTTTTATATAAGGAAATTAGCTTAGATACTTTAGAACCTGTTGGGGTAATAGAACTACATTGTTGGGACTAATTGATTACACACATTAATATTTTACTAAGCTTTTGCCATCTATTCAATATATAAATATTTAAAATGGTACAGAAAACACAGACACCTGGCATCTCTCCATAGACCTTAACAACCACTAACACTGTATAAAGTCAAGATTCCACCTGTTCATTCATTACTGTTGGTTGACCAAATCCCATTATATTTTGATATCAAACCAAAGAAATTAAATAGACACACAATTATATATTTTATTGAAAATGTAAGAGTGGATTGTAACCATTTCACCAGCAGAGATTTTAAGATGTTCTTATGCTGACTACATGTGATGACACTGACTAGGCGTTGACAGTCACTGTGGTGCTTCTGGTGTCCACACTGGGTTAGCAGTAACTGTCCTGGTCTTAAGTAGAGAGGAGTTTCCTTTAATGCTGTCCTTGTATCCACTGACCTGAAGTTCCTCAGGCCTGCAGAAGTTTCCTCCCTCTATCCTCTTCCACAAATATCCAATGAGACCACGCAGTGAAAACATTATACTGACCTGTCAGTTTATCAGGCAGTCTATGACAACAACCATTTCAGTAATATGTAGCCTCTATATGCTTCATCTATTCAGTATCTTTTGACATAATACTAAAGCTTTGCTGGTTAATAGTGGTTAACACAGCTCCTCACCTCCCAGCCAGTTTGAACCCAAATCATGATCTTTTTCTAAACCTAGCCAAGTACTTTTAGTGCCTAAACCTGACCAAACTGCATCTGAAAGTTTAAAATAATTATTATTATTTATAAACATTAACTACTGAGTCAAGTAAAGGTAAGGATAAGAAGTCAGCACTGGTGTTTAGTTTCACACAGGACACAACCCTCAAGTCCCTGGGTGACAGTCCTGTGATTGACCCATTCATTATACCAACCTCCTGTCTACGTGCCCTTTGTTGCTTCCTATACTCCCTCATCTGACTTCCTAAAGCCTTTCTACCAGAAAACCTCCATGAAGGCAAACTTCTCTGACTACTGCGTTACAGGAGAGCCTAAAATAATCACCATGTCTCCTCCCTTCCAAAAGAGCTTATATGTGTTTTGTGCTTGTAGCAGAATTAAAGCACTCACAGAAATCTGTGTCTAACAGAACCAGTGGAGCCAGAGAGGGACACCTCCATGGAGATACAAGGAGACCAACATGACCGACTGTCTGCTCTGGAACAGCTACAGTATCAGCTCACCACACAGGTATCTGCGCCAGTTCAGTTTTCCAAGTCTCTTTAAATTCATTGCTTATCAATAAACTTTTCTTCTTCTAAGTCCATTCAAAGGCTTATATCTTCTACATCACACGTTAGGTTCTTACTTCTTTTTTCATAATCAAAATTAAATCTACAACACAATAACATGCAAAAAGTGAAAAAAGTCTGAACACTTCCACCGAAGCGACCGTCTGTCTTAAATCAGGGGTCATGATGTGGAAGACCCCAGAGGAAGAGAGTTGTGTATTTCTCTGAGATACCACCAGAGAGCACAGTAGGTCCACTAATGTGTGTGTGCCATCAGGAGTTGCAGTATGCTCTGAAGCAGGGGGCTGGCACTGCTGCTCAACAGCTCCTCCCAGGAACCAACAGCCAAGGTCCTCTCACAAAAGAGCCTGCTGACACATGCCAGGGACACAAAACCACACACGGGTCTGAGGTAACAGCCAAGCTTCACATACTGCATCAATTGATTACCAGGCTCAGCTGCACAGTTCACTGCTCAAACTGAATGTATGTCTGTTGATGCAAACGGTAGTTTCTTTCTTAAACACTATATATATTTATAAAGTACTGGACATTAAAAAAAAGAAGAAAATGTACAGAATAGTCAGTGCAACAACAACAAAACCAGTTATCTCTGTTTCTAGACTTTTCCACACCCAGTAAGTAAAATATCTGAAATGAAATGAGCCTCCTGCTCTCTTCTTCTTTAGCGCTCAGTGAACAAAGAGAGCTCTTCTCCGCTCAGCCAGCTACAGTCACAGCCCCACTCAGGTCTGTCCTGGTGTCGGCTGTCATCAGACGAATCACTGCGGTCATTGAAGGAGCTGTGGGAGATACTGGACCATGGACTCAGTCTGTCTATTTTCTCAGAAGGTAACTACACAATCTCGGCTCACTGCTCCTCCTGTACAGCCAAGGCCACCATGGACCTGCAAACAGCAAAACTTCATTTTTGATCAGCTACAACATGCTACACACGGTTTTCCGGCTGCTCAGGGTGCATACTGTCAGCCTACTGCATTACCATCAGTATACAAAATTATCAGTCCATCTAGACCAGGGATGGGCAACCCTGGTCCTTGAGGGCCACTATCCAGCATGTTTTAGATGCTTCCCTCTTCCAACACACCTGATTCAAATGATCAGGATCGTTATCAGGCTTCTGCAGAGCTTGATGATCATTTGAATCAGGTGTGTTGGAAGAGGGACACATCTAAAACATACAGGATAGTGGCCCTCAAGGACCAGGATTGCCCATCCCTGATCTAGACCAACTGCCCCTAAATCTGTTCCCCTCAGCTACATCAATATAATATTAACATGTTAGTGCTCATATAAGGGGGGGAGTTCAAGTCTGCATATCAGTCATTGTCAGTCCTTGCACATATCATATAGTACTGTATCATACTGTATTGCAGTGAAGCGACCTCATGGACCTGATGTGACAATGGCAGCATGCCACAGTACATGTGATCAGAATCTGCAAGGTTTCAGTCAATAAGCCTTTTTTCATGCATGTTCAGGGACTCCCACAGCCTCGGGGCCCTACCCATCCTGAAATACATCGCCCCACTAGTTAGGGACAGTACATCCACAGATTGTCACTTTTTTCAAAATACACAACCTCTTTGCCAAGTATGAATATGAACCAGTCAAGGACACATAGATAGATAGCTAATTGCTCAATGTGTGTGCTGTAGCGTCTGCCAGCCTTTCAGGGAACAGTTTCTCAACCAGAGCAGTGGCCAGATCAGGCTGAGATGCAGTGATCAGCATTATGCCATTTCACAATTATGAACTAGAGAAAACAGGCACAAGGTTTGCATAAACTTGATAACTGCTTGTAACTGCATGAAACTGTTCATTATAGACATTTAAGCAACTGTTTGGCTAATGATCGTGCTTTAATGTGAGCAGGAGGACACTGCACAGATGCACTGTTTAAAAAGAGCACGGGAAAGAACTATTTAGGAAATTAAATCTGTGTCTAGATCTTCATTTGCAATGTAAATACACAGGAATAACCAAGTACAGTGTGTATTCCTGTGCTATATGTTGTACTGTGATGACATTTTATATCCAAAAGGTCAAAGGTCAGCTTGCAAAATCGTTTGTATGGCCATTATTCAGCTACATAACCCAGCACAGAACATATTATTATTTAGTATTTTCAACTTCCTGGCTCCATTGTAGGCGTCGCTATAACAACTTCAAATATTATTCATTCATATTTTTCTATTAAGACATTTCTTCCCAATTTTTCTTGCAAAAGGTTTGTGTCTCCATGTGTCAGACAAAAACAGCAGACCCCAAATTGTTTCAAAATGAGCTTTGCTTTGGACAAAAGTGTATACTTGTGGATAAACACATTACTACTACTTACTGCAGCGACTCCCAATGAAGTTCTAGATGACTTATGTACAGTTCTGTGGGTTACAATACTAAAATGAAGAGAAGGCCCTTGCTATAAAGCAGACCGACAACCATTAAACGTGTACTTCACTTGTCTGCCCTAAAGGTGAAAGTGAGCTAAACAGAAAGGAGATGGATGAGTCTGGTGGTTCTGGAGTCCAGAAGACGGTGCATTCTAGTGGTCTGGTTCATACCCAGCCCCCAAGTGACGTCCAGCAGAGGAAGAACCTCTCGAAAACATCATCAAATACTACCAAGACCAGCAGACCTGGACCCCCTGGCAGGATCAACAAAATAAGAAACTACAATGTTAAAGACTGACACACACATTAGATCATCTTTCATTATTACATGAATCC
>OMNN01060307.1:0-18601 GCA_900302755.1 Chromis chromis | reverse complement strand
CCCCCCCCCTCCTTCTAATGCTGGTCAAAGCATGTCCTCAGGCTCTGTGGTGATGAAGGAGGAAGGGAGGGACCGGCTCGCTTTCACACGCAGGCCAATTCATTTGGGAAAAAGCAGCGAAATTTACAGATGAAGGATCATTTTCTTTTGAATTCAAATACGGGAGACCATACATCTTGAAAGAGTCACTTCACAGAGGCTCCTGCGGACAATCTCATCAGAGATTGATGGGAAGACAACATTCTCACAGGGCCCAAAGGCCAAAGCAGTGATCGATATGTCAAAGCCAAAAGGACAGGTTGTTGGTAGTACAAAATAATTTGGGCTCTGACAAATCATAAGGGCATTTTATAGGCTTTGTAGACAGTCCTTATGCTGGAACATTTAGCAATATCTACAGGACTTGTTATTATCCTGTTTTCAGTCTCTATTGATCAAGAATATACCTGGTAGAAAATGCATTAAACATCACTACTTGTGCTGCTGAAAAATCACTTTATTCAGATGCTGCAGTTTATAACTAAAATCTTGAAAAACAAGGGCCGCCATTTAACGCGCTGAATAAAGGCGATACCACATGGGGCTCAGTCCCTTAGCAGCGGTCATGAGTTCGAGTCCGGCTCAAGACCATTTGCTGCATGTCACTCTCTTCTCTACCCCCAGTTTCACTCTGTCTCTCTCTACCAATAAAATGGAAAAACTCTCCCCCAAAAAGAAAGAAAAAAAAACTGGCTGAATGATGGAATTGTTTAATCACACTCACGTCTTGTTTTCTATGAAAAGAGTTCTGCTGTAATTGGTTAACAAATGTGACCTTTTGTGTGACGAATAATCCATCAACCAGCAGCTGCCCACAGGATGTGAGAGAAGCCCTTCACATTGAAAAGTGTCTTATCTAGCCAACCTATCTTGCTTGCATTCTTATGATTCTGACTAGTGACAATAAGCTGCACATAATTGGACACTGTCGCTGCTTTCGCATCCCGGACTTCGAAATGCCACAGCCAAAGGAAAGCATTAGCCTCATCCAGCAAGGATGTGTTGTATGTCCTGCAAGAGATGTGAAAATGAGATAGCAAGAGATAAAGCTGAATAGCCAGAGTGTTTCAAATGCCTCATTTGCACTACATGAGTCAGACCATGTTTGGTCTCAGTGGGAATGTCTGGCTTGACCTTAGAGAAAGAATTCATCCAGGCATTCACAGTTGATCACAGTTGACCTCTTTCATATATAGCACAATGATCTTATTTTAATTAATTATTCACCCTCAAACTCGGAGACTTAAAATATAAAATGTACACATCCTGTAAGGTCTGAAACACTGTGGTGTGTTTTGCTTGTTTGGAAAAAAAAAAAAAAAGAATTCAGACACAAAATACTTAAACTAGTCAACTTTGTATTTCTAGAGTCAACAAAGATGTTTTTTCATCAGTCCGTCATATTTTTCTGAAAACAGAATGAAACTCTACAACCACTTCAGCAGCTCTAGTCTTTACCACGTTTATCCTTTTAGCTTATTGCATCAGCATACTGACTTTACTTTGCAGTGTATCAGAAACAAGTTCAACTGGGAATGAAGGGAAATTCATAATAACATTTGGTCGTAAATTAGTCCTGATAGTTGGGCTACAGGAAATGTCGGGGGATCATAAGTTATTTAATTAATTTTTAAACAAGTTGTTAATGTTGAGACAAAATTTCATAACAATCCATCCAATAACTGTTTTGCTCAAAACATGGGCTGTATATGAAAGATGAAAGTAAAGTCAGTGTGGAAACTTAGATTCTTTAATACAGCCAGCAGGGGGCCTCTCCTGTGGTATAGAAGTCCATGAGAAAATAGTCATCAGATGTAGACTGCGGGTCGATGTGAGTTTGCTATGGCATCACATTTCACATGATTTTCCCTTTTCATTATCTACATGTAACCCTTTTCGAAATCTCTTTCACTATGGGAAACAACTGCAACCGCCTCCCAGCTTTCACCCAACCACACTGAACTGAGTCTAATGAAAAAAATATCCCTCCTTACTTGACAGTTACCTCGGTAAAAATGTTCCTAATGAGTTGATGGTGTCAATCGCAAGACTCTCTGAATAAACCATGATGTTCATTTTGCAAATTTTTCATTTAGAGGAACATAGATGATTAGGAGGGTATGTTTTAGGGCGGGTGTAAAACACAGGTCACTACTGTATCACTATATGTGTAGTTCTTGAGTTCTCAGTCAGATCTGCCCTCCCAAGACCAAGATATCTAGAGGCTTTAGAACATTAGTCCACAAGCCAGTGAGTGACGTCATGGTGGCTACATCCTTCTTTAATATACATTCTCTGCCTCAAAATCACAAATGTTGACCTCTTGGTGGTAAGGGAGACACCATTAGGTTTCATCTTCAGAGGAGCATGAATATCTGCGCGCATTGTGTATCATTCCATAATGTAGGTGTCGAGCCAGGGTACGCAAAAAACTTGGGACCTGTTGATGGAGCAAGAAGAAAGGTCAAGATTTGCCAAAAATCATTAGGCTTCATCCTCTGGGGATCATGAATGTCTGTACCAAATTTTCATAGTTTGTATTTTAGTCTGGTCCAGAGCGGTGGACCAAATGACCCACATTGCATCCCAAGAGCTGCTAGTTGCCAAGTTGTGGTTGGAAAAAGTTTTGAAACAAGACACACAGACTACTTCACCTAATCAGCTCAGTATTTTTAAAGTCAACAATGACGGTTGGTGGTTGGTGCATAAATCTCTGCACTGTTTTTTTCATTGTTTGTGGAGAAAAGACTCACATTCTTGCTGTCAGTCTCAAAAATGGAGCAAATAATCGCCTTTTTATTTCTCACCTTTATCCTCCTAGCAATTATTATATAAAATTGATATTCTCAAAAGGGAATCTTCTTTAGATTCTATGTTAGATAGTCACAATACTGTGTTAGGTCTACTGTATATCCTCCTGTACTGTAACATTGGTGATGCTAAAGCCTCTGTTTGGATGATTCATAACTCTATTCTTCATGTTCAATTCCACAGGCTCAGGCCGCACAGAAAGATTTATCTGATGCCACTGAGGCTTTAGATGTTTCTCCCTGAAGATGAATGCAAGGTTACTTGGCTTCCCACGTTTCAAAACTGTCCCAGATGACCACACGGCAGACGTACTGCTGACAATTTGTACTGTTTTGATTTTAACCAAGCAAATTATTTTAGCAGAACTGAACCACAGAAATCTGAAACGCTGATCAAAACCAGCAAGTTACTCAGCAGCCGTGTTTGTGTTGTTAAACTGTGTTTCTCTTGTGTTTATTTTAATGCAGGGTGAGCTAAAGTGCAATAACCTTACTTCAGGTCGGCTGATTTCACATTAAGCAGTCATTCATCAGTCCAGGTCTGGAGTAGCCCTGCAAGGCAGCAATGGTATCCATTGTGGTAACCAATCTGGACAGCTAATGTAGGTTGGAGATTGTTTCCATATGGGGCCTGTTTCAAGCTTCGAGTTGCTTTATGCGGGTCTAAAAACCAGCTTCCATTTCATAGTTTGCCCACTTCAAGCAAGCGATGTGGAGCAGTTAAACAACTTTCACACTAACAGTCATAAACAAAACAGCCAACCTTTAACCTTGGTGAATAAATCAACCGGCAGCTACCTGGAATTTTCAAAATGGATGAGGTTTAGTATGTTAACATTAAACAATCTCAACAGTTTTGTGTTGTTGTTTTTTTTACTACTAGCAAGTACAATATTTAGAATAAATGATTTAAAAAAAAAACACAGTCTTCAGTTTGAGGAAAGCTTTTCAAAAATAAATGGGTTAGACATAAATAAATAAAAAAAACTACCAGGAAAAATGAGGAAAATAGGGACATTAAATTACAATTGGAAATGGAATTAACCTCTAATAAACAAGGATGATAATACAAACATTCTGATAAAATTCTATAAAAATCAATAGAGCTATAAAGATCATTTACTTGAGCAGTCATTTATAGCAAATTAATCTGGAGCCATGTATTAATTTAAAACTCTTTTCTTTAGTTTCACCTGTTTTTTCTATTTTACACTATACATTTAAGCGAGTACACCCACGTGCAATATCACTTAAATGTCAAATGATTCACCATTGTACGACCTTTCAGTAACTGCAATAGTTCTATTTTGAGCAGTAGGTTTTTGCTCATATGTAAAATTACAAAGCAAATGTTTAAATGTACTATTAAAGTGCAGGCCCCACAGCAGAAACTTAATGCAACTAGAGTCTGGGATTCAAATGTATTATTTTTTCAGTACTTCGTATGTCCGCCTTTATTTTTGAGTCAGATTTCTTGACATGGAGGATTCCAAATTTCTGGACAGATGTTCTGCTATTCTTCAAGGGCAATTTTTTTTAGCTGCTTTCTTTTTAAAATACCTCAAAGGTTGTACTAGATTTAAGTCAAGCGACACATTCGGTCAGGTCATGGTTCTGCCTTTCCTTTAGGAAATCTTGTACGATTTTGGCAGTGTTCTTTGAATTGTTATCATATTGCTGGAATATTCCTCTTCTGCAGACTGAGAGTCACCTTGTTAGCCAGTATTTTGGTATACATGAATCTATGGTGCCATCTATAAATGTTATCTCCCCAACTTGTGTAGTCATGTAGCCCCATCTCATCACACTTGCTTCACTGTGAGGACTATGCATCCACTGTATTAGAATCACACAAGACGTGCACAAAAACCCCTTTGATAATCGCTGTGCCAACTCTAAAGCACTTGCCAGTTTGTTTTTCAGAACCAGATTGTGAAAGTAGTGCACTGTCCGTGGCATCCTTTTAGGAGGACATCCACTGTGGCTCTGATTTGTGGTACTACGGCTCTTCCTATGCCTCCCGATTATTGCTGCAACTGTGTTTCAACAAATTTTAGTTGGTCACTGATCTTTCTGTATCGTTGTGTCACAATCAGATCAAGTTCCAAATCCTCTGGCAATTCTGTTCCATGTGAAGCCATGATGCAGACATGTACATAGACACAGCCCATAGGTTCAAAGTTCAAAAGTTTTCTAGCTTGTGCGTCAGTGATCACAGATGAATTTCCGTTTGTTGCATTGAGTTTTTACTTTGTGGCTTGTATTTCCAGTGTTCGTAAGAGGATATACTCTACCTGCCAACTTGGAAATAATCCAATTATTGAGAGGTGGTGCCATTTTGAATCATTTGACATTTAAGTGATATTGCACAGGGGTTTGCTCACTTCTGTTGTGTACTGTATACACAACAATTGTAAACTGAACTTGGGCTATGGACTGCTTGATGGACATTTGAAAACATCACCTCGGGCTCTGGGAAATGGGTATATTTGTTTTCTGGCTTCAGCAATTACTTGATTTCAACAATCAATCAAGCTAACTGATGGATTCGTCTATACTTGATGTTAGCTGCAGCTGTAATAATGTATATCTTTACCCATAAAGTCTGTCATAAGCAGAATCACATTTTACAAGTCCGATGGTATCATTTGAGTTATTCCACATCTTATTGGCTCTGACTCATATTTTATTTAACTCTATGGATTTCAGAGCATCACAAGCTGACAGATTAAAAGGACTAGATATAGCTATGTGTAGCCCAGCCTTACAAGTTGTGGGTAATGTTGCATATTTCCTGCACATTTTGGAAAATATGCCATTTTTATGTCTTTAAATGAAGTCAAGTACTCTCCCTGCCCCCCTCTGCATAATATGGAAATGACAGTAATGTGCCACTTTTAGATCATCGTAGTCTCTGAAGTATACTTCCAAGTGTTTTGTACTTGATTTGTCAGAATAAAAGAGTCTTTCTCTCGATAGTAATAATTACCCTTCGTAACGCTCCCCCCACTTCCGTTTTCCTTTCCTCAAACACTTGTCTCATTTCCCACCCCTTCAGTCCTCAAATAAGCCTCTATCCGGCTCACTTCTGTCAGAGGAGACTCTTTGACCTCCCTGCGTTCCCTCGCTGAAGCGGCCCGGCTGTGTGATGTAGACGCCTCTACTATATGCATGGCTGCCCGAGCTCGACCCCTGCAGTGGGCCGTCCACGTTTCTAAAGTTGCAGAGCTCCTGCAGCGATTCTGGCATGGCTTCAGAGGATGACAGCTGATTGTAGGGGAGCTTCAACTGGAGGATGTGTCCAGGGGTCCAACGTCCTGCCATGCTGGGTCCCAGGTGTGCAGCATTTCATAGACATGATGTGTTCTTTTTTACCCCAATTTTTCTTTCGTGCATCCTGAGTGAATAAGTATTTGATGCAGCAAAGACTGGGGACTTCAGTAAACTGAGAAGGTTAATGGAGGAATGTCAGCCATAGTTGACTGACAGCACTGAGGAAAGTATAGGATTATGTTTAATTTTGTGAAGATATTATTATCCAGTATATGCCAGTATCAATTAGAAGCGTACTGCAAATGTGAACAGTGATTGAGTTGCAGGCACTGGCAGAAGAATACCTTAATTAATCCATTTAGTAATTAAAAAGATTATCTGATTGCGTGATTTTCTATATTTTATTCCATCTCATCCTCTCGTATATTCTTGTCAACAAATCCAATGATTATTAGCCTATGGAGCTCCAGTAGCTATGGGGTTCTAATGCTCAATGGCACAGAGGCATAAACTAAATCAGGCTTTGAACGCACAGCCAATACTTTGTAGATGGATCCATTCATTCTTGGTTTTGGTCTTTTAATGGAATTTGCAGCCAAGACAAATAAGAAAAACTCTTTAAAAATCAGTATAGTTTAACCTTTAACTATATGTAATAAGATCTCTAATTATAGCTTTCCTATGTGCCTAAAGCAAGAGCCATAAAAAACAATTGTTAGTGAGGACCCAATCCCCTTTGACAAACATAATTTGACTAAGGATTTGTAGTCAATATGCAAGAACTGAACAAATATTTTACCGGTACAATCTTCTGTAGCAAAGGCACGAGGTGTGTAAACCAGATAAATGACTCGACAGACATCCAATTTCAATGGTTTATGCCAGAGTAGTAAAAATGACAACTGCTATGCTCCTGTTTGCTACCGTTATAATATTTAAATTTTACATGTAGACGTACAGAGCCATGTTCTCCTGTGCCACAGCGCCGAATGCCAACTGAGAAAATTGGGATTAGTCATTCAATGTTTCCAATCTTTGTCGGGTAACTGAAAATATTGGGATTTGTGATTACAGTCATTGTTGTAATATTGATTCATGCAGGGCGGCGGCGGCAATTTCACTCATGTGGAACCATGGTTTGAAATACAGTTCTCAACAAAGGGCAAACAGTTACTGACAAAGCAATTTTCCACTCAAGGTCTCCATAATACATTAAGTAAGGTCTAACTTAACCCCATAGATCATGGCATGAAAACCGAATTATATTCTGCTAGCTGGATGCCTCCCATATGACACGGCTGTAATTATAATGGGCTATAAATAAAAAAGCCTCTTGAACACAGTATGCATAGTCATGTAAGAAATGTCTTTTAAGCAGAGCAGAGACACCTGAGAAGCAATTGACCTTTTGCTTAATCATTCTGCTTTCTTTAAGAGTCATTAGGAACAAGAAAGATAATTGTTCTTATGAGTAGCATTTAGTGAACCTGGAGGTCAAACACAGTGTTGTCAGTATTATGACAGTTTTGTTTTGGCTCTCTACTCCATTTGTTTTCAAAGTCACAATAACTATGGGGATAAAGTGCTTACTTCTAGCTTTAAAGCTGCTTTATTTTTTTGAAACGAAAGTGAATGAAATTACTAACATGACAGTGGGAACCTGCAGTGATAAGCAATAGTTACTACAATCGCTGACCTGTAGTTTAAGCTCATTGTTTTTGGTTTTTCAGCTCCCAACTTAAGTGTTTTGGGTGACTCAGCCGTGTCATTTCCAGCAGCGGAAACCTGACAGAACTACTGAATGCTTTTTGAACAACAAAAAACGGTAGAAGGACAAAGCTAGGAGCTACCTGACTAACACAGATATTTCTCTCAAATAAAGAGTGAATACTTGGTTTTGGGTATACTTGAAAAGTGGCAATTAATATGACATGTTGTCCATATAAAATATAGTCAAGTAACACATTCAAAAGAAGGGCTTGATAGAGGTATTTCTCTGCCCACCTATTGACTGCCATAAGCACAAATCAAATCTCTTGTTCCCTGCTAGATGTATATTTAAGCATTGGTTTGCTAACATGTCAGAATAGATGTAACGGGTGTTGTTTAGCCTGGGGCAAAATAAACTGAATGTAGCTTTAAAACGGTGAAATTTCTGCTATTTTGTACCCCCAAGAGTTAAAAAAATTTTTTTTTAAAAAGACCCCCAGGTCCTTAGCTCCCCAGTCCCAGGAAAGTTGGCACTCAAATCAAAGTCTTTGTTTTATTTCAAACCCCAGTGAGCTGAGGCAAAGCCAAAACAACCAAAACATGTCACTGTCCTAATGCTGGCACACATACCTCGTCAGTTTTTCTGTAGCTGATTTTTCAAACAAATGAGTGAAATGTGTTGCTGATAGGACGCTCCCCCCCCCCCTACATTTGGACAGTTTCGGTGAAATGCAGATCATGGTCGGGACTGCTCTTTATTCTTCTGGGCTTCGTGGTTGCTTAGCGCGGTGGCAGGAATGGGAGCGGCTGAGAACAATATGGGCAAGTCTTTCATCAGACATCTGTCATCTCATCTTCCATCTCATCCCCCTCTGTTTCACCTTCTGCCTCGCCTTCTTCTTCCTCTTCCTCCTCAGATGTCACATCCAGCTCATCCATCTGGGAGACACACTTTGGACACGAGCAGACGAACAGGTAGTTCTCCCTGGGAAGAAAATGTTCCGCCAGTCACATTGTTGCACCTCCAACAAGAGCTGAATTAATTAGAAGCATTCCGCACTCTGCCGTTAAAAAAAACCTGGTGCTTTTGTTGCAGCTGCTGTGCAATAATGCAATTGAATGTTTAAAACTATAAGTTGTGATGCAATTAATACTTTGAATCAGTTGGTGTGATGTGAGGGCCCCATAACAGTTCACACCACCAGCCGGGAGTGAAAGCACACCTTCTCAAGGCTAAGAATTATCACAGGATGCGCTAAAAAACTGCAGCTCAGAGGGTTGTATAAGGAACCCCCTCGCCCCTCTCCTCTCTGTGTTGGGGTGTAATTCAAAGATGGATTGATATCATGCTAATCAATGAGCAGCGGGAGCACATGAGTAGTCATCAGACCCTGTAGTGTCATCGCCTCAAGACTGCCCATTATTGCTTGAAGGCTTTTTATTGATCCAGATGGAATTCATAACAGTATGACCCCAGTTCAAGTGAATGATGAAAGGGATTACAGATGTTTACCTCAGAATTTTGTGTCTGCTGTGTCGGCTTCTGTCCCGCTGACAGCAGTCCAAATAACTGATGCAGATCTCCTGAAAATTGAAGAAAACACACAGAGGACCCAACATCAATAACATGAAGGTATTCAGCTTTGAAAGTTATAGTTTAGTCCGTCAAACAGCCCCTTTCAGACGTGCACTCTAATCTATTAATCTGACGGCATCTGAGCGTGTGGGCTTCGTGTCTGAATCAGCACCATGGTAACTTCTCTGAAAAGGTTATCTTACTGGATTAGCAACATTTACGCAGGTCTCTCAATATGGAACAAGTATTAACTGCTATTCAGACATGGGATACGTAATATTGCTGGCATCATAAATCAGCTTTTTGTTAATGTTCCTCACAGCTTCATTCAGACAAACCCATGACAGAGACGGAGAGAGCCGTAGTAAATGTGCAATCCTGCCTCAGTACGTTGGAATCTTATGTCTGTTAATGCACCTGCCATGTTGAAAGCTAAAGGTTAATGTCACTGGATCTCACCTAGTAAGGTTGGTGTCACAAGTTTTACAAAAACGTGGTCAATGGCTCAATGTACTGATGCAGGATCTCATATGTATAGCAAATAGCGCGCATATACCGTGGCTCTCTCCGTCACTATTGCTGGTGTGTCTGAAGTAACAGTAAGTGACCCGTGTCTGAATGACAGAATAGTGAAACCAGCAATCTCACATATCCTGTGTCTCAAAAGTGCTCTAGTATTGCTATTTTTCAGACGGAAGAAGTATTTTTCCCCCCCCAAATCTCTTTGTTCTGTTGTGCAGGAAGTTGCTCTGTCCTTCCATCTCTCAGCTGGTGAAATGTTGTACAAAGCGCTTCTGTCTTAGCCAGCATTCAAAGGAGAGCTTTGCTGTGAAAGTAGCGCGGCTGCTGTGACATTACTGTGCCGCGCAGATGCAAGGCTTCTCAATCTTTCTGACAGCTTGACAAACCCACTCCAATCCTGGAAGTCTCAGCCTTCTAATACCGTCTGACAAGGGAGCACACAGAGTTAGAGAGGGATGTTCTGTCCCGTCTATCCCAGGCCAAAATTTATCACTCCAAACCCAGACGTGTCAGCTGACCTCTCCTGGGTTGATGTCATTTAGGGCACTGAGGTGAAGCAGGAAATTGTTGTCGGGGAAGGCCGCCTCTGCGTTGGGTATGCAGCTGTGGTTACCTGAAAGGGTCAAAGAAGCAACATAGCAGAAAAGGAAGAGGTCATCAGATGGCCTTTTGGAATAACAGGAACTTTAAACTGAAGTGAGTGTTTACAACAGAGACATCATCTGCACCTACATGAGCTTTGAAGCATAAAAAGTCCAGAGCCCTCACAGTTCAGAAAGTCCCCCGTTTCTGCAGAGAAAACACACAAATTATGCACATTTCTGACCTTTGCTGGGCTCTGCACACAGGTTACATAATAATCACAGCATTGTCATCGGCCTAAACTGAAACACATGCAATAATAAACACTCGCTCAAACAATATGACCGTTGAAAATCTGCTCAATTGAGACAAAAATAATTTACTCGGAAAAAAACTCTGCAAGACTGAGATAAAACTGTGACCTTTTTCGATGTCCTTGTACAGCTGGTCAATAAAAGAGTCCAAATGCTCCCTCTGCTGGGCAGGAAGCTCAAGTGCATCACAGGCATGAACCCACTGACTCAAAGAGCTGAAATTGATTAGAGAAATGGCTTACATAAACACTATTTAAGCAAGAAACTATTTAAGCTGAGATCCAGAGTTTGCCCTTTTGATGGTCAAAGTAAAGATCAGAGGAGGCAGGTGTTTACCTGGTGCCAATGCCTTGTCCGTTGGTTCCCACCAGAGCGAACAGAGAGCGGAAACCCTCAGGAACAAACCACTGCAATAAAGTTATGCCTTCATTAATCCATGTAAGAGGAGATTTTCAATTTCATTTTAACCCTTTTAGCGTCACTTGAGCTTGTAGAAGTTATATTTGTCTGCTCCAGTAGAAGGCAGCTGGTCTGTTTTTGATTCTTCACCTCTGATCCAACAGGGTGAAACTGCCAGGGGAGGGATGTCTGCATACAGTATGTGGCTGATGGTGTTTTGTAGACTACCGTATCGGTTTACAAATGGCTGTTCCACTTTACCATAGATGGCTTCTTTCACCCCTCTCTTAAACCATCTGTCTTCTTTGTCCAGAATGTGGACATCACTATCTTTAAACGAGTGTCCCTCATCCTTTAGAAGCAGGTGGACAGTTGGTCTGAATTGCACCAAGGTGTTGTGTTAGGGGCCGATCCTTCTAAGTTACTTGGACACTCTGGCTACAAACAGGATGGCCCGTTTTTTCAAAATAAAAATAAAATAATGTGTCTGACTTCATTAAGGCCCAGTTGGTTTTATATGGTTTCCATACTGTGTGCTGTTTTTCATTTCTTTTGGTGGTGGGGACATTCTCAACCCAGTGCTGTAAAGTTCTGATGACCTCCCATCTCATGCTCCAGTGGGTGGTTGGAGTCAAACAGCAGGTATTGGTCTGTGTGTGTTGGTTTCCAGTAAATTTCAGTACAGAGTTCATAAAAAGCAGACCGTCTATTGAGTTGAAATGTTCTGTGAAGGCTTCTACTTCTTGGGTTATGACTTTGACCAAGGTGTCATCCACATATCTGAACAAGTGAATGGTGTTGTTCCCTTGTAAAAAAAAAAAAAAAAAACGTAGAACACTGTGCTCTTTCACGGGAACAACTCCCAGCCACTGGGTCAGATATGTGGATGACACATGGGTCAAATTCAAAGTCTAAGAAGTGGAAGCCTATACAGAGCGCATTTACTTGGTGGATAGAAACATCAAATTCGCAACAGAGGATGTCCGGGAAAACAAACTGCCTTTTCTGGACTGTGTTGTGCACGTTAAAGCATTAACAAAGAAATGTACCAGAAACCTGCACACACAGACTAATACCAACTGTTTGACTCTCACCACCCACTTGGTTGAGATGAAAACTTTGCAATAGGCTGATAATGTCCAAGAGAGGGAAAAGAAAAGCAGCACAGACATATATATAAAGCTCTTGAAACCTTTGGGTATCCTAACTGGGCGTTAATGAAGTCAGCAAAGAAATCTGGAAAAAAAACACGACAACATCAGCACAGAAGAAAATAAAACAGGTGGAACAACACTGATCAGAGTCTCTGAGAAACACAACATCCTGGTGCACTTTAGGCCCAGCAAACACTCTGAGACAGAAACTGGTTCACTTTCAGAATAAAACACCCAAACACAGGCTGAGCAACACTGTATATGAGGTCCAATGCAGCGAGGAGTCCACAGACCTATTTATGGGGGAGACTAAACAACAGCTCCACATGGCTCAACACAAGAAAGCAACTCATCAGCACAAGACCCAACAGTCCACCTGGATCTAAAGGAGAAGGGATGCTCATTTAAGGACAGTAATGTCTGGGCAGAGAAGACAGATGGTTTGAAAGAGAAGTTAAGGAACCCATATAAGCACAACACCCCCATGAGGCACATTCACTGCAGTCCTGCCATCCCTCCCCAGGCAGTTTTACTACCATTCACACTTTGAGGTCATGTCAGCTGCATGAAAAACTCCCAAACAGTTAGTTTGAACTAATGACGCCTCTTGGATGAAAAGTGAAGCAAGTCCAGCTGCCTTCTACTGGAGCACTCAGGATTGAAAACAGCTCCCGGCACCTTCTTCTTAAATGTGAATATTTTCATTAGAAATTGAATACTTGGCTTTTGGACTGTTTATTAGGCAAAACATCACCTTGCTCTCTGGGAAATTGTACAAGCATTTTAGACAACTGGCTTCAAAATGTAAGAAAATATACAGTAAGCCCACGATGGCACCATTGATTTGTCCAACCAATAATCCAAAAGTCATATTTATTTCAAAATGATACAAAATGCAGATTTGAGAAGCCCAGACCAAAGAATATTTGGTGTTTTTACTTGCAAAATGACCTAAATTATCTGCAGATTTAGTATCTTTTGGATTTTGCTGTCAGACAGAAAATCATCTAGGCTCTTGGAACTTGCGAAGGACATTTTCCTCTATTTTCAAATTCTCATCAAATTAAATGATAATGACTAAACTCTTTAACTGCAATCTTATGATAATATAAAACAATGCTTTGCAAATGGCTGCTTTGTGACTCGTGAATTGATGGGACTGTTTTTCAACCTCACAAACTCAGCAGGAAACACCAAGACTTTAGGAACCCTGACATTTATGCAGAAAGTGATGTAATAGGCAGGACAGCATTTAGGAGGCAGAGAAGGCCAAATAAAATCACAACTGTCAGTTCAAAGTTCACCTCTGAGCCCCGATAATTAGCTGTCCTGAGAAACAAGCGCGTTTTGGCAGCTGTGCAACATTTGGTGAAAAAGAGCTGAATAAATGTGAATTACAGGCTTGAAAACATGAAGGAACGCTGAATGTTTTCATCAGAGACATACTCACCCTGCTGAGATGGTCATCATAAAGTGCTGCTCTAAAAAGGCTGTGTAACAAGGCCAGCTGCCCCTGTAAAACCAACGTGAAATAAATAAATATTACACTGTACGTGACTGAAAACGTACATCACAAGCATAGGTGGCCACAGTGGGAAGTGGAACTCTCTCAGGGGAGAGTAACACTGGCATGCTCTGCTTATTGAGCTGTGAAGAGCTGCGATTACCACATGAGCATGACATTGTCTTTGAACTGACAGGCTTTCTACATTTTGCACCTCAACAACTTCATATCTGCAGCAGGAACAACATGAAGGTAACTTACTCTGAACTGTTCTCCCAGAAGCTTATGTGCGATCTCTTCTTCCTCGTTCGCCGCCCGGCTGCAGAAGTGAGAAAACAGCTTCTGCCAGTGCGCTTTATCTTTGGCCTGGATGACATTAATAAGATTGTGGCGTTTAGTTATTACAGTGTGTTTTATTGTTGGATGCAGCATTTCTTTAACGCACACACAGCTCATGTTTCACTGCATATTCTGAAGAATAATGAGTTTAAAAAGAAAAGGAGCTGAGAAAACAGATTCAAACCAGTTACCTGCACATGAGTAACTACAATCCTTTGATAGGAAACAACATTTTTATTAGCATCAATTCTAGTTTTCCAAAGTTTGAAACTATGGTATACACCGATCAGGTATAACATTATGACCACCTGCCTAATATTGTGTTGGTCCCCCTTATGTGGTAAAAAATGCTCTGAACCATTGGGCATGGACCAGAGGACCTCTCAGGGTGTCCTATGGGGTCTGGCACCAGGACGTTGGCAGTGGATCCTTTGGGTACTCTGGGGTGTGCAGTGGGGCCTCTGTCAATCAAAGTTGTTCCACTGCATCCTCTTGATGCTTGATCAGAATGGGGTCTAGGAAGTTTGGAGGTCAAATCAACATCTTGGGTCATTGTCATGTTCCTCAAGATGTTCCTGATTGTTTGATGTTTTTGCCATGTGGTGGGGTGCATTTTCCCAGTGACATTTAGGATTGCCCTTTGCATGAGAGAGTGTGGTTGTTCTGGGACAATGTTTATTTGGGTGTCTAAGTCTCAAGTTAAAGAAATAAAATAAAATAAATTGCCAAAGTGGCACTTTTTAACTCCGCCAAGCGCGAAGCTTGTTTTTGCCGGCATTTGTCTGTCTGTTTGTTAGCAAGATAACTTGAACGGATTTTGATGAAATTTTCAGGAAATGTTGATAATGGGCCAAGGACCAGGTGATTAAATTTTGGTCGCAGCGTTGATATCTGCAGGATTAGTACACACAGCAGAATACTTTTGATCCAGTAACATTTAGGTGACTCACCTGTTTGACCAAAGCTACCATTCTGGCCATAAGCATGATGCTGGAGGTCTCTGGGGGGTAATGCATACTCCTGAAACAAGACAGAGAGGAATGAAAACTTCAAACAGAAATCTCACAAGAGTGTGAAAACATCTGGTTTATTCCGCGTCAACTCACACAACCTTCCCGGTTCGTGTCATGGATTTTATTTTTAAAAAATCATGTGAAACCTTCTGTTTAGTTCATGGGACCTTGCTCTGCTCCAAATATTTTATTTATGATTTTTTGAAGTTTGGCCCTCGGAGCTAAATTTCATCATTTTTTGCGATGCCTTCGAACACCTCACCACTTGCTTATCAATTTTCACTGAACATCCACAAAACCCTGAGAATAGTTTCCAACTAAGCAGCTGTTGCTGAATGTTTTACAGCAATCAAATGAATACATATGTATTTGCTACCTGAAGGAAGAATCTTCAGCTTTCAAAAATGTATACATGCAGACAGGTTTTGATTCTGTGTTTTATTAAGGTAGTTCTATCTTTGTCTAGAAAGTTATTTGGTCTTGAATTTTAGCTCTTGCTAAATATAGCTTCAGAACTGACATTTTTAATATATTTTGACTGTATGTTTTCCTCAAGAGGGATTAAGAATAGGCAGAGCAGTGTTAATTATTCATTGCAAAAATATGAAAAACTGCAAGACACAGCATCTTATTACTTCTTCATAATTATTTTTAAAATAACACAACTTTTACACTTCACTGACAGTAATATCACATTGAGTGGTGTTATTTCATACGTAGTTAATTATACTTTGTTGTTTTCAAGTGTGCTACTGACGCTCTGCGGCCGATCTATTTGGTCCACTTGTGAAATCTAATGAAATCCCATGCAACGACTCGGCCATAAATTCTACCTTTACAAAGCCTCTTCACCGTCAGATGTTGCTGATGTCAGAAAGGTAATATTCTGCTTTATGTTTATTATTGATAGTGGGTAATGGTTAAAAATTTGGGGCAGCCACAATACACACAAAACTGGACAGGACATGAAGTGACATAATGCATAATAACACTTGTGTCACATCAGAGCAGCTTCAGCCGTCTTTTCTACCATCAAACTGTACAAAACCTCCCACTTGGGGCAGTGGTGGCCTAGTGGTTTGTGAAGCGAACTTGTAATTGGTGGGTCGCCTTTTTGAGCCCCGGACTGGCAGGAGGTTGAGGTGGGAAAGTGAGAGTGACCGCCTGTCCCAGTCACCACCACTGTAGGCCCTTGAGCAAGGCCCTTAACCCCTGACTGCTCCCCGGGCGCTGCACTGCGGCAGCCCACTGCTCCTAGTATGTATAGTTAAGGTTAACTTTGAATAGGATGGGTCAAATGCAGAGAAGGAATTTCCCCAAGGGGATCAATAAAGGTTAGATTAGATATTATTATTAAAATATAGAGAGAGAAAAGTGAAAGATGTTATATAAATCCATCAGTTCTTAATATTAGGTCAGCAACAAAAAATGGCAACAACAGCAACAAAAAATAAAAATGAAGAAGCTTTGTAAAAGTAGAATCTATGGCTGAGTTGTTGTATTGGATTGTATTAGATTTCACAGACGTATCTAATAAAGAGTTTAGGTATCACACAGAGATAGAAAACCTGAAGCCAACAAAGTACAAATACCTACCGATGAAATAACACAACTGAATGTGATATTACAGCCAGTAAAAGTATGAAAACTCTGCCATTTTCAAAAAATATTAAATGGTGAAGGAGTAATATAACATCTGTCAAGTTTCAAAGAATCTGTTTTGAAACATACGTGGTGTTTTGGATATACATTCAGATCTGTGGGAGTGATTTCTTAATGCAGGACCAAATAACTTCTACATATGACAGAGCTGTATTAATACTA
The DNA here is from genome assembly GCA_900302755.1 of Chromis chromis. Lineage (NCBI taxonomy): Eukaryota > Metazoa > Chordata > Actinopteri > Pomacentridae > Chromis > Chromis chromis. The sequence continues at coordinate 1,542 of OMNN01060307.1, read as the reverse complement.
CACAAGATTACTGGCACAACAGGTTAAGCCCCTGGGCTACTGATCAAAAGGTCAGAGGATCGAACCCCCACTGCGGCCACTGTTGGGCCCTTAAGCCCTTGAGCAAAGCAGTGCGCTGCCGCGGTGCATAGAAAATTGAAGATTCGTCCTTCAGGATTATTCAGGATAATTTATTTTTCTAATTTGATGAAATCTCAACCCAATTTAGCTCTGAGGGCCAAACTTCAAAAACTCATAAATAAGGATATTGCAAGGACCCACAAACTTAACAAAGTTTTCACATCTTTTGCAAGAAAATACACAATGTTAACTGGGAGGGTTGTGTGCGTCTGTAAAAGGCTCTCTCACCTCCACGCAGCTTTGAGCTTGTTGATTGGATGATCTGGATCCTCCTGAGAGGGTCCCAGACACAGAGCCCGATGGTACTGATCCGCTGCAGCCTGTCGACACTCGCTGCTGCAGTACATCACCTGCACAGGGAGGTGGGTTCACAGGAAACATAAAATGATGAAAATGCTTTGAAAAAAAGTGTGAATCATTGCAAGTGAGAAAACAAGGAACAAACAAGGAACAGCACAGTTCCTTCACCACTAATTGGAAACTACAAGTCTGCACCTAACAACACCGCAACCTGGAAATTAGTTGTAGGGGTTATTAACCCTTCAATCTGCACTAAGGCACAAACTTCTATGCAATATGGATTACTATGTACAGTGAAACCTCGACCCGCGAACACCCCTAGTCACGAACAAATCGGCCCACGAACACAATTTCCGAACAAATTTTGACTCGACCCGCGAACAATGCCTCGGTGCACGAACGCACAAACACAAAAACTCAGACAGCGGACAGCATCAGTTGTACTCAAGTTTGCGTGCTGTGAACAATGTTTGTCGTTGCGTTGTTCTTGATACAATTTATTTTTTGCTTTTTGCATTAAATTAGCTCCCAAGAAAATGAAAAGTGTTAGTGATAGTGGTGTTAAGAAGCTCAAGCGTATTACAGTAGAAACAAAGAAGGAAATAATAGCTAAACATTGTCTTCTAGGAACGTACTCTTCCTCCTCCTTCTCCACCATCCACCTGTGCCAGCAACTATCAACCACAAAGGTAAAGTGTACAAGTTTTCTTTAGTATTACTGTATTTTTCTATCATTAAGGTTATCTTTAATTCATTTCTATATTTTTGCCACACATAAACCATAAAAAAGTTTTTTAAAAAGTATGTTTCTGGGGCAGGCGAACGGATTAATTGGATTTACATTACAGTTTTTCTCCATTGGTTTGGCTCATTTCTTGAAACTGAAATTACATTCTCAAAACAACATGGACAAACCTCCAAACCACTTGGCAATTGTTCTCAGCAGAATTGAATTTCTCCTTCATTTTGCAAATGTCTTAGTACATGTCTCAATGTCTCAGTACATCTTTGCAATTGATTAAGTACAGGTAGCCTGCATTTAGCACAGCTTCCAATTGAATAGATCTTGTTGATCTAAACTGATTGTTGACTTCTCAGTCTAATGGTTGTTCTCTCCAAAAC
>OMNN01060304.1:2381-15406 GCA_900302755.1 Chromis chromis | reverse complement strand
TTGGGGGGGGGGAAAAAAAACCCCCCCCCCCCCCCCCCCCCCCCCCACCCTCACCCCCCCCCCACCCCCCCCCCCCCCCCCCCCCCCCCCCACCCCCCCCCCCCCCCCCCCCCCCCCCCCCCCCCCCCCCCCCCCCCCCACCCCCCCCCCCCCCCCCCCCCCCCCACCCGCCCCCCCCCCCCCCCTCCACACACACACACACACACACACACACACACACACACACACACACACAAAAACCTCCCGAAAATGTGCCGCAAAAACACAGCGAGAAACGCCAGATTAACGCGCGCCTTCGCTCCCCCCGCCGCGTATTTTACGCATCAAACGCGCGTATGGCGGCTGACACGAGCGCTTTTCCTTCCTTCACTGTTTTCACTTTACTTGCGGAGAGAAAGGGGGAGGGCCCACGTGACGTCATTGCTGCGGGAAAAGCACGCGTGGTCGATTTGTTTTGATTGTGGGGTCTTGCGGAGATTTGGGGGAAATCGCCACGGAAAAGGCGCATTTGTGAGCGCGAACGCCGCAGCAGGCGCGGCCCGGGACGGCACCGGGACGTGACCTGACACGAACCTCCGATTAAACGGAGGGGGGGAAGGAAACACTCGCATCTGTGAACGCCAGATCCACGATCCAAGAGTTTGTCCACAGTGGAGATATGTGACTGTGGCACACTGCGGGCTTCGACCTGCAGACTCACACACCCAAAACAACCTGGAATGACTCCTGTGGCATTCCAGCGTTATGTAAACTGGTGGACGAGGTGGACACGGGGGAAAAAAGGAAAAGGAAAAGGCTGTAGTCTGTTTTTATTGTGTTGGCAGTGGAGAAAAATTAAAGCATCTGGGGAAGAGGTCAGAGAAGATTATTTCAAAAAGAATTTCATTACACCTCAAGTTATTTCTACTTGACCTGCATCCAAAAGAGCATAATTATCACAAAAATAATAGAAAGAAAGAAACATTGATGGAACTCTGTTTTGTAAATTTAACTCCAATGTCAAATCCACCCTACTCTACGGCTCAGAAACCTGGAAAATAACCACCAACATAGTCAACAAACTCCAGACATTCCTCAACCGCTGCCTCCGACGCCTGCTAGGTATATACTGGCCCAACACCATCACAAATACCAACTTGTGGGACCTCACTAAACAAGAAACAATAGAAAGCCAAAGTAGAAGACGAAAATGGAACTGGTTAGGCCACACAAACACCTCAATAGCAAAACATGCTCTAACCTGGAACCCACAAGGCAAGAGGAAGCAAGGTAGACCTAGAACCACCTGGAGAAGAACCACAAAACAAGAGATGAAGGCGCAGGAGCTGTCCTGGCAACAACTGGCTCGGAGGGCACAAGACCGCAGAGGATGGAGGAGTTTCATCAATGGCCTATGTTCCTAGGGAACTTAAAGGCCTAAGTAAGTAAGTCTGTTTTGTAAATGGTCAAAAATCCACAGACCAACTTTTACACACTAATAAGACAAATGATGCCAAACCTCTAAGTTATATATCTTGAGAGATAAAAAATATGTATTTAACGGAGAATACAACAGAAGAATAGCTGTCAAAAACCATGAATTTGTTTGATATTTCATTTCTTTTCCTGTTTTTATTTTGTACAAAGAAATAATAAGTCTCAGAGGCCTTTTAAGGATGATGGATATGGATCTGTTAGTTCATTACTTCTTCTTGATATCTGTATTTGCTTTATTCTTTTTTTATTCTTACTGTTTTATAAAAAAAAAAGAAAAAAAAGAAATGTATATATTGATACAGCCACTGTGTGCTTTTCTGCTATTCAAAACCACACACATATATATAATATATACATAAAGGGCTGTAAAATGATTGTTTTAAAATAAAGATATGGTTGGAAAAACAACTCCTGCTATTCAGTTCAATTCAGTTTTATTTATGTAGCAGCAATTCATAACATAAGTCATGTCAGGCCACTTTACATAGTAAAAAAAAGTGCAATACAATAATATATTATATTACTTTGGCGAAACTTTTTTGTCAAAATTTTACTTACTTGAGTAAAAACACAATAGTATGACCAGTGAAGCAACAAAAGTCCAACTAAAGACCTTATTTCTAGTGTTTTATATATATATTGTACAAATAATTTCACCTAAGTTTGTTTGTTTGTTTGTTTGTTTGTTTCTTAAATAAATATATTAGAACCTAACAAGTTTAAATATTAAAGCTACAGTGTTGTTTATGATGTGAATAAACCCGAGTGGCTTAAATATTATAGTTAAAACTCTTAAAAATGATATAAAATATGAATTCACCTGACTTAGATAAATAGTAAAGTTAAGAGCAGACAGTATTATTGGTTAAAGAGATTTACCTGACAAGTGGTTTGTTGATGTATAGCTGATTCTAGCTGCTTTATAGTGTGTTGGGCAGTTTATTCTGCAGAAACCTCAACCTTTGAAAGATATTTCTGCCTGTATTTGAGTCTTATTTTACAGTAATGTGACTATTTCAATCTGTTTTAATTTAATTTATGAATGTTGTACAAATGAGGTGGTATTTTTAATGCACTGACAGGTGTTGTTTTACTTCTTCTAAGAGTCTTAATGTATTTAAAACTGTACTATAATCTGACAGCTCCTCCTTATATTGAGGGATTTGATGATAAAATTGCTTCCAGCTTGTCCAGTAATGGTCACCCTTCCTTTTGATGTTTTATACTTGTGATTACGTGTCTGTACTTTAACTTACTTAGATTTTAAAGAAGTTGTTTTATTGATACTTCCACTTCAATAAAAGGGTTGAATTCTTCTTCTATTACAGGACTGCAGACAGACTGGAGTTTGAGTTACAGATCTTGAACTAAATATCTTTGTACTTGTTCTCCATGTCCACAGCTAGAGGACGCCCTCATGCAGCCTCATCTCAGCTCATCTAGTGGTGTTAGAACAAGGATGTTTGCTCTTGTTATGCAGCATAACTCAGTAGAAATAGGATCAGACATGTAGTCAGATAAGGACAAACAGACAGATGTAGTAGCAGGTAAATGTACTTTGCTTGAGTATTCATATTTAATGCTGCTTTTTTCACTTCTACTCCACTTTGTCTGGGAGGAATAACATACTTTTTAACTCCACATTTTTCAAACAACCAGTGGTGGAAAGTACCTAAGTACATTTACTCAAGCATTGTACTTTGTGCTATTTTATACTTCTACTCTATAGAAATTCAGAGGCAAATATTCTACTTTACTTCACTGCATTTATCTCACTTAACCTTAATTAGATGTTACTTTTTACTTTTAGTTTTATGATACAAAACATAATCAACAAACAAATTATGATATGATATTATAAATCTACTGATTCACAAGCCACCAAGCAGAAAAACATTATAATGTAGTTAAAGCACCGTGAGCAGCCCCAACATTAAAATAATACGGCTCAAACATTAAAGATATACCAATAATTGTAATCCAGTAATATACATTATGGGCAGTGGTGGCCTGGTAGTTTGTGAAGCGAACTTGTAACCGGTGGGTCGCTGGTTCGAGTCCTTGGACTGGCAAGAGGTTGAGGTGGGAAAGTGAGAGCGACCGCTTGTCCCAGTCACCACCACTGTGGGCCCTTGAGCAAGGCCCTTAACCCCTGACTGCTCCCCGGGCGCTGCACCGCGGCAGCCCACTGCTCCTAGTCTGTATAGTTAAGGTTAACTTTGAATAGGATGGGTCAAATGCAGAGAAGGAATTTCCCCAAGGGGATCAATAAAGGTTGGATTATTATTATATAATTATTATTATTAACACAAACACTTCCAATCACACATAATTGAAGTCTCCTTGTTTCCTTTTGATTTTAAGTTAATTTCTTCATAAATATTTGTAAATGTGCAAATTAATACACTTTACTGAGTTGCACTCAGTTGTATAGGCTGTCCATCCGGCCCACTGGACTGGATAAAAATGAGCTAGTATCTCACATCAATTCACCTCATCCAGGATTCTAACATTTTTATTCCATGGTACATCTGATATAGCTATAAATGATTTTTAATAAATTACACTATAAATGATTTTTTATACATAAACAGTATATGTAAGGTAAGATGACCACAGGGCATGTCGTCCATTCAATATTTCTCTCAGCTGTCTAGAAATGCCACAAACCTGATTTCTAAGTAAAAACAATGAGCATTGTTCAAAAGAATCACAACATTGATTGGATTCTGTGGGATTTCCTGGATTAGAGACAAGAGTGGAAAGTGTTTTTTAAACCCTTTAAATTGTTCTGCGTGTATGGTGGAGATGATACACAAGTTCAATACCAGGTCTTTTTGTTGCTGTGACAATCCACTCTGTAGTGGTGACCAATCAGAAGCAGCAGACAACTCTATAAGCTGCTTGTCTTTTGAGTTCAGCGAGGGGAAGAAAAATAACCTTTTAGCATAGTAGCTCCAGTGGACATGATAATCCTCCACTTGCCCCAATCCTCTGTGTACTACACGTTATGTGAGAGCTAAAATAAAGCAGAGAACCTAAGATTCTTAGATGACACCGCTGGCCTACAGTTTATGTCCAAGATTATCACTTTAATCGGAGAACATGCAGAATGGTAACATGTCTGTGAAGATTCTCAGTCATCCAGGTCATGGTTATCCTCGTAGTTTCACCTCTCATCCAAGAAGCCTCTTGCATGACAGGTGAAACGTCTTTGAGAAACTCAAGCAAGTCCAGATGCAATTCCCTTCATCCTTCCTCTGTGCTTGAAACTACGGGGATGCTGAATGGTAAGTAACAAAAGAGCTTGAAAGATAGAAGAACTTGCTATAACATTGGTTAGAAGAAGAAGTTCGGTTTGAATCATCAGAAAACCACAGCAGCATTTGACCAATTAAAGATGCTGCTGAGTCAGTATACCAACAAGCAGGTTTGAACCCACAGCTAAAATACTACAAGGAAACTGTACAGGAAGACTGAAGCAATACAAGAATTTTGCTGCTCCAGTTGGAAAAATATTAAAGGTTTACCCCAGTCTTTGGGAGCAGTGTCGCAGTAATTTTAGGACTGTTCTATTCTGGATTATTACTAAACTGATGTCGAAAGAAGTTAAGCAGCCACAGTCATGGTTTGGGTCTCAAACTAACCTCAGACTGATCTCCGTCTGTGATGTCAGTGCAGGGATTATGGGCACTGCAACAGTTTACAGGCAACACTGTGCCAGACGTGACAAATCATTACACCTATGATGGACTGTTTAAGGTTGAAGTCAGGCTGTGCAGCTTTTCACACACAACAAACACAACCATTCAGTCTCAATTTAAGTTAGTTTGCATTCAGTTAAGTCTCAGTTAATTAGTTTAATTCACAACAGTACAGAGATGTGTCAGCTGCTTAATGCAAAGCACAAAAGGCATCATCGGACTTGTTTTTCAGATAATGCACCTACAAAATGTTAACTTCTTGAAACAAATGCATTTGTGCTTCTTCACGTTCAAAACTGCCTTTGTTAACTGTCAACTGATACAGAGTTTTTAAAAATAAAATTGAAAACACAGTTCTCTCATGGTTAAAAAGGAGCGCTCCAATGGAGAGATACCATAAAATGGGTTTCACAAGGCAAATCATCATCATTATCATTAAAACAACAACACTTTGGTCTGCTCTTTATCTGGTATTTCCTCTTCCCTTCATCAGTCTCTCCCTTATGCTCTAAGTTTTTGTTTATCCCTCTCTTTCAAGCACTTAACAGTATGTTTCCCACTGTCTCTAGCTACTGTGCTGTATGCACCTAGCTGTCAAACCAACCCAAACCGATGCTTTGAAAAGTCACAACATGAATGCAAATTGTCAGTAGTGCAGGTAATATGGAAAATACATGCATGAGAAAGGCAAAGGGAACTTTTAAATGCTGCATGAATACTTTGCTGCATTCTTACCTCCACCGGAAGCAAGAATGCAATGTTCTATTCTATTTCTTCAATTCAGCCTTTTATAGTCAATACAGACTCATAAAAACACCCAGTTTCTGCTCTCTGGCATTTGATTGGATGTACAGTCCCAAAGCTATGATGTGTAATAGCTGTTGATCTTTAGATTTCTGCATCCCTTCATCTTGGCTCCATCATCAACATGTCCCTACCTTTCCTGTTTACACACAACTAAATACATGAATCTTCCTGTGTTTGCACCAGGAAACATTTGACAGGTCAAATCTGGGAAAGCTTACGAGGGTTCAACATTAGTGCCCTCTCTGAGACACCGCTGTAGAGTGGTGTGTGTCTGTCTCAGCAGTAAATCTAACATTTGACTTTTTATTTGGTTTGTATTTTAGACTAGACTTACTACCAGACATCAATACAGGTGCCCTGTGTTTAGTACATTTACGTGAATTTTCAGAACTTCTCAAAAAACTTGACTCATCACCAAAAAGCTCTGACTCCTACTAATGTAAATCACTGCAGCTTGGTTCCAAAATCTGATGGGCAGCCTGAAACCATCACAGCACACAACCAGCACATCACTGCCCATGATGTTGAAACATGCAATGAACTAGCCTGGCTGGGCAGTGTACAGGTGTCCACATACTTTTGGCTATATAGTGTATGTATCTGACATGGACAAATTGTCTTGAGTGATTGTTTCCAGGCTTAAATCTTAATCACATACGTAGCCCGTGGGAAACAGTCTAACTGCACAATGTTAAAGCTTTAGGTCTAAAAACACATTTGAGATTCAGGCTCAGCGATAAAATATCTGATCACAACATAGTAGTAAAGATTTATCTCAAAGCACCGGGCTTCGTGCTAAGAACTAAAATAATTTCCATTGGAAAGAGAGAGAAAAAGAAGCTTATACTGCAACAATGACAAACAAACAGCTTTGTAGTGTACAGTATTCTTGTGCTATGGGGACTATTCCCATGGGAGAAATGTAATCTGTACGTATACAATTACTGTAAAATGACATACAACATAATCTGCTGAATCTCCTATGCCCCCTTCATTTCTGACTGTCTTGTACTACAGTTTCTGATGCAAAACAGGTCAATAATGTCTCTAATGATTCAAACTACCAGGACAAGTAGCTTTTGATATGTGCCGGCACAAATAAACTAAGCTGGCTTTCTGTGTTACATGGCGACCTCCCAGAGAAACAGATGGAAGAGAGAAAAAGAGGGGAATGGAATAAAACCCCAGGCTTTTTGGAATCAAAAGTAAAAACAGAGAGAGGGAGATGGAGAGAACTGAGAAAAGCAGAGGAAGGATGAAAGGAAGGCAGAGTTAGAGGGGGGAAAGTTGATAAGAGCAATTGAAGAGATGAGATGAGGATGATAGGGGCAGCAGTGTGGGTGATGTTCTTGTACAGTTCTTGTTCTGGGGGAGAACAAAAATGATGACACATGCAGATAACAAGCTTGTGTCACATCAAAGTCACTCAAATGAACAGACTGACTCTCTGTAAAGTAACCAAGACAGTACTTCAGGATCACCATCGTGATAAACTTGGGATGACCTTCTCACTGGCCTGACATGTCAGATTTTGTGAAAAGACTCTTGGCTCTGCACCAGACAGTTGTTTAATTAGTAACAGTTTTTACATTACTGAATTTGTTTCTCTGACACTGAATGTCAGGATTCACAACACAAAGGCATGAGGTCAAAGCTGCTCTTCAGCATCGTGACTGTGCCATTGGCAGCAGGACAGCAGTCATGTGAGATAATTGCATTGTACGAGGTTAGACAAGGTAACAATGAGGTGAGCCTGGGCAGTTATCAGGAATCAAACTTTCCTTGCATGTCTAAGTTCAAAAGTTTCAATTATCCACTTTGAGTACACATCAAAAATGTATTCAGGATCATACGCTTGCTCCACTGCCATGGAACTGCAGACATCAAGACTTCCATGTTATCCATGCTGACTTGAAGTTGAGCCCAGAAAAACCTACATCTGAGCACCTATGGTGCATCTATTTGCTCATGAGGATCATTTAAAATGACTGAGAGCTTCAGAACCGCTACTCAACAAATCTTTTAGTGTGATTGCTTTGTCAGTCTATTGTTTTGTGCTGATGTTTGGTTTGCTTTTGTCTAATTGGTACATTTTTATGGTTTATGTATTATGGATTTCGATTCCAATTCTTTTATTAATGTCTCTGAATGGGGATTAAAAATATTTACTACAAATGAAGAACAGCTATAGTGGAAAATAATGGACATCCCAATGAACTAAATAAAATTAAATCTAACAAAACTACTAAAATGAACGATGTGCATATTGTTCTCTATCTGACTGTGGATATGATCTCATCTAAGTACGTTTCTCTAATAGATGCCATCAAATGTGACAGATTAACATGCACTTTCCTTTTTTCAGGCACAAACTACATTCAAACTGCAGATGTAAATGGTTCAGAACTAGCTGAAGATCTCCTGGCTGATCTAAAGCGGGACAGACTACGTCACCTCAGCCTCCTGCACTGCTGCCCGCTCCATCCAATCCACTTAATGACATTCATACATTGCACTGACGTCATAAAGAAGACAAACTACCACAAGTTAGTGATTTATCATCCACATGAGGACTATCACCCTCGTCCTGGTACCTCCCTGTCTATAACTATCTGTGTCTCACCCATGCCATCACACACTGCCTTGTCTGTCTGCCAGAACTAGTTATGGATGAAGCCAGCTATATATCTCACACTCACACATTCAGTCAGACAGTCACACAGTCACACAGTCGGTCATTTATGAGAGCGTCTGGTCCAAGTAATAAAAGCCCAGTGTTCAACTCACAGAGAGAAAGTGAAGGAAAGAGGAAGACTATTCAGCGTGATTAGATTTTGCTCAGTCTGGAAGTGTTACCATGCACTTTTTGGATTGTTTTCTACACGGCAACATTTGGTTGTGTTTTTCTAAAAATGCCTTTTAGTGGACTGGTCAGTTTCCTGTGGTCTTCTTTAAATAACAACAGACTAAAGGAGCCCCGAAAGTATGTGTGCATTAAAAGAAAATCTCCAATACTGCATGCTATTATTACTCCAGAAGATTACTGTCACTTTTGATTTAGCAGTGAACAGAAATGTCCTCATGAAAACCTGCCAAGAAACAGCATAAAGGCTGCAGCATACAGGCATGCACAAAGAAACACCTGCACATGTGCACATGCAATCAGGCTTTATGTGTAGGTTTCCACACTAACACAAACACTGACATGAGGTCAATGACACACAAGATGACAAATCAATACCTCCACACATGCTCACACACACTCTCCGGTTTGTCTCACCTTTGCATTGATGACAGAGTTCTTGTGGTAGAAGCAACACAGAGCTGCTGTCAAGGCTTTGAGGTTGCAGCGCTCCGACATTCTTGGTAACTTTTCTTAACTGCCAAGACTAACTGGGTAACAAATGCTGCCTTCAGCAAGCTTACTTTAGCTGTAAATACCAGCTCTGGTCACCTTGACTACAGATACAAAGCACAACTTGAATGACTTTACCAACAGACAAGTCCCAAATCATTCTCATTTGCCTCTTCCAGGGACCCAAAGACCCAACATCCTCACCAGGACAACTCCTGTTACTGTTACTGTCACTCCATCATCTCTCTGTCTCTCTCCTCCACAGTCTCCTGCAGAGTGAATCCTCCACTGCTCTCTGAGCTCTACAGATCCTTTCCTCACACTTTTCCCCTGCCCCCCAAGCTCCATATATGGGTGAGAGAGAGACACATGTGACATGGTTTGAGCCAATCATGTGAGGATTGACTGGGAGTGGCACTAAGGCAAAGTCTCCCTCCTGCTCTCCCTGAAAACACATGGATGATGGAGGGAAGAGCAAATACATACATTCGTACATACTATATATAACAGCACATATTTTGTGTCAACCAATCAATCTAATGTCTATGATAAAATAAAAATCTGTTTGTTTTATTCCCAGATAATTGGCAAATAAATCTAACAAATGTTTTCATTATTGTTGAAGGTGCACATTATTTTGTTGATTTATTTATTTAATCTATACAATGCCCGATGGTTGTATTACTTACTTAAAAAAGAGGATTTAATTTCCTGTGCTAACTTTTTTTTCTCACTTTACCCCTGTCTTTGCTTCAAAACACTCACTGCTGTAGAGTTTCTGCACTGCATTTTCCAGAAGTTATCTGTCAGTCAAACCCAATGTCCAGCCCTGATGTCACTCCGTTTGGCTCTCATGTTGATGGTGTTTAAGTTTCTGTACTGCTCACTAACAAACAAACAAACTAAAAACAGAAAATGCATAATCTACTAAGTCGGCAAGATTTTTTCAATGAAAATAGTTACCAGACACTCACAAACATTTTATGGGTAAATGCTGCAGGTTCAGCCACTGTTGTGTACTGAAAATAATCTACAATGCTGCTGCATGAGTGTCTAGACAAGAGGAAAGAGTCCGCTAGGTGTGTGTGTGTGTGTGTGTGTGTGTGTGTGTGTGTGTGTGTGTGTGTGTGTGTGTGTGTGTGTGTGTGTGTGTGTTGAATACCTTTTAAAACTATTTCAGCAGGTAAAAACATCTGGATTACAAGCTATCCAGATGTTTGGTTATATTTGTGTGTGTGTGTGTGTGTGTGTGTGATGTGTGCATGTGTGCTGAATGGGTCCTTCTGAAGCCATTTCAGCAGGTAAAAACATCTGGATTACAACCTATCCAGATGTTTTTACCCGCTGAAATAGCTTTAAAAGGACCCTTAGTTTTAAAAGGACCCAAATAGCTTTAAAAGGACTCAACACACACTCACACATGGGTGTGTGTTGGGTCCTTTTAAAGCTGAAATAGCTTTAAAAGCACCCATTCAACTCATAAAATGCATCTTTACACGACTGATTTCATTCCTGAGGTTACATTTTAGGAGACAATAGCTTATAGGACGATCACAATCACGTTAATTACAGTCTAAAAAAAATGATTTATTTGTCATATTGTAGGTTAAACACACAGTCAGCTATGCAATGAGATGTTTTGGACTAGAAGAACTATTATTCGCAACACTAGAAAAACTAAAGAACTAAAAATATAAACATTAAGATAGAATATGTAGACATAAAGACACTTGTGCAGAGCTAAACATAAGAATGTAATGAATTATTATGTGCATGAATTGTGTGTTTTAGCAGTTTATATTGAGTTAATATGTTAATTACACTCCATAGGCTGCAAAATACTACAGTGTTGCCTTTAATACATCTTAAACTTTGAGGCCTAATTACACTATAAACCGTAAAAAGACACTCTTTTGCTATTAAAGCAGCTGTGTACTTATATAAAACTGCAGCTTTAACATGACCGGAAGCTGATCCAGGTGTAGGTGCAGCAGGTGGAGGAGGAGGAGGAGGAGCTTAATTCTGCAGCTCCACCTGTGCATCCACACACACCAACAGCAGCCTTATCTTTAATGCAGATTCCAGGGCAGGGCCTCTCCCTCAAAACTCAATTACGGCCTGAATAAAGCCGGTAATGTCCCCGCTGCAGTGAAATATTGATTCCTAATCCTTGGCAGTCATTACTATGCCAAAAAATAATAGACCACAGAATTGGATTTTGATTTAACACGCGACGTGTTTATTCTAATGCCGGGGACTTAATATTCCGTTTTGAGCCACGGAGGAGAGGAGAATGGTGATGGAGGCTCTGACGCCACACTTTTTATATTGTTGGGGAACACATTAAAAAAAAAAAAAAAAAAGAAAGAAAGAGGTGATGGGACATCTTTCCTGTCCTCCTCCCCGGCTCTAATACACAAGGTCAGCTCCATGTAATTGCCTTGCTCAATGATCCTTAGGAGGAAGAAATTAAAAGTTGAGCAAAATAATGACTGAAACAATGAGACATGATTAGCCAATCAGAGAGCCGAGCCCCTTTGATCTACTTCCTGCTTCCACCCGGAGGCTTTATGGCTTTATTTTAAAACAGTCAATATATTAACTGTATTAAATATAACTGCAGCTTATTCACCTTGGGAAATATTAGCATTTTAACTGTGCTGGAAGGAAACTATAAAGCACAAGCAGTGCTACAGGAGGAGAGGCACGGCTGGAATTAACCAGGGGAATAACGAAGTGATAATTATTATTATTTATCCTGCAGAAGTCCCCAAAGCCTTTCTGTGGATTTCAGTAAATCACAGGTTTATCATGTTAATTAAAGGAATAGAACAGCTTCAGTGTTGAAAGTTTAAACATCCATCTACACCACATCTGTGGCGGCGCAGTGAAATAATGACCTGTGTGGTTTGTCTGTTGGCCTCTGACCCTCGTGTGAATGAAATAGAATCAGCTGAGCAGTTTGTGGTGTTATCTCAGGAAACCTGGACGCCTCATCGACAAGAAGAAGAACGATGAGAAGAATGTCTTTAGAGACAATGAGGATATAATTAGAAAGGGAAAAACAGTAATGATTAGATTTCTTAAAGTAATAATAAGAAATAAGGAAAATATTAAAAAGGTACAGTACAGTGTGTATGTGTGTGTGTGTGTGTGTGTGTGTGTGTGTGTGTGTGTGTGTGTGTGTGTGGGATTACAGACTCATAATTAATAATTAAATTAAAATGAGAATCTGCCAAAAAATGCTCCTCCTGCAGCCCTCTGTCTGATTTTATTATTGTTATGAGGACACTTGCTCCTCACACTGATAGTTGCATACCGCAAAAATAAAGCGAGCACACACACACACACACACACACACACACACACACACCCTCTCTCAGACACACAGACACACACAGCGGCAGTGGAGGTTCCCACAGTGTGTGCCAGCAGACGCTGTGGGAACACTCCTGAGCCTCTCCCTCTACCAGTGTGTGTGTGTGTGTGTGTGTGTGTGTGTGTGTGTGTGTGTGTGTGTGTGTGTGTGTGTGCGCCTGTGTGTGCGCCTGTGTGTGTTTCTGGCTTATTGTGAATATACGTGCCCCCAGAGTGGATTGGTTTTCACAGCTTGGTGGTGGGGCTAATAGCAGCTTCGAATTTGCATCCATTTCAATCTCAAGGATGTGGGAGTCACAGCGGCA
>OMNN01060278.1:0-12601 GCA_900302755.1 Chromis chromis | reverse complement strand
ACCATCTGCAAGTCCTTGAAAAAATGTGAAAAGAATATGAATTGATGTCTTCTGAATCAAATCACCCATGAAATGCAGCTAAACATGGCAGCAATGAAGGAATGAAGCTGTTTGTTTGTGTTTCTGGGTATTTTTTTAAACTTTGAGGTACATTTTCTTTCTTTTTTCCACCTACAGTTGAAACCAAGGCATCACTCAGTAAAAGTTAAAAACGTTTGGACTTAATTTAATCTTTCCAGGAATCGAGGCCGTGATTTGGTTGTTGAGCTAGAAGCTAAATTTGCTCCATCTGGGTTAGGGTTAGTAGGGTTAGGGCTTAATTTAATCTTTCAAGGAATCAAGGCAGTGATTTTGTTGTCGGCATCCAGGCTGCAGAAACTGAAAGTGACAAGAATGTAAACCCTCCCAGAGTCGGCGTTTGTGTGAACAGTTATGTTGTGTAGATTTCTGAAGTGTGTTTGTTGTGTCGTCTTGTCTCTGCTGCAGGTGATTCGTATCCTGAAGGAGCTGAAGCAGAAATATCCCGACAAAGAGCTGGACCAGCTGGTGGAACTGGCCAACTACTACGCACTGCTGCACCAACAGAAGAGCAGAGCCTTCTACCGCATCCAGGTAACACACACACAGACACACAACCTGCGGAAACAGTCCCTGAGGTGAGCAACAAGGTTACACAAACCTACAAAAGGACAGAAAGTAGTTCAAGGACTTTGTAGAGTCTGTTTCTGCAGCTTATGATGAAACAGGCTGCAAAAGTTCCATGAGCTTGAATGAAAGTTCAAACAACACGTATACTTTTAGAATCTAAAGAGTTTCTGAGTATTTCCTGTTTTAAAGTGATTTTAACGTCTCTTTCAAGGCGACTCGTATGATGATCGGAGCTGGAAACGTCCTGAAGAAACACGCTGCCGATCACGCTCGCCGAACAGCTGTAACCGACGAAGAGGCACCGGAGGAGGACGACGACCTGGCGGTCTGCAGCCGCATCTCCTTTGAAAGCGCCCACAGTCAGTGTATGGAGAACTGTGGAGTCCTGACACTGGCCGTGGTCTGCCAAGGTACCAACATAAATAAGTCAGGATCTAATAATGAGTTCACATTAATAAGTTAGAAGAGGTAAGACTGAGGTGCTAATAAAGTATCAAATCTTTATTTTCTTCAAAGGCTCATAATGGACATTTTTAGGCCTTTGATCAGTTCCATCAAAACATTTTTTTGCAGTGAACTTGAAACAGCAACAGCTTATTTCAGTTACTCAGTTAATGTATTTGATCTAAGAGGTAATCACATACTTGACTTAAATGAAGGACTTGTTTTTGCCCCTAATCAATTCCAATCCAATTTTTTATTTTTTATTGGGAGATACTAAACATTTATGACTCGGGTCAGAGTTCCAGTGGATACCATTTTTTAGATAATGCAAACTTCAAGTACATTAAAGTTATTAAAATCAATCCAGTGTTGTCTGTCGGTGGTCAGAAACCTTGTTGTAAAGCTCCAGTAGGACACTGTCTGAAATGTAGTGTTAGAGGGTAAATGTAGTGTTAGAGGGTAGGATGTACTGTTGCTCCACAAGCTCTAAAAGACAGAGAAAACCTGTATCCTCTACATGCATGTCAGAAAATGTATTGTAGCTTAACTGTAGTACCAGGTTGTTCCACCAGGTGGAACCTCTTACTGTTTAATACTGTAGTAACCCGAGGAGTCAACACTCAGACTACAGACAGTTCATGTTATCAAGCAGGGAGCATTTTGGAGGTTTAGCTAGAAACAGGCACCATGACAAAGACTTCTGTGATGCTTAATGGGCTCTGGGAATATCTTCCTAACATTTACAACTTTCAAAAAGATATTTGGGAATTATGTTTTTCTATTGAAGAAACATTTGTTGGTTGAAACTTGTTGCAATTTACATACTCTGCAGCTGCAATAAGTCAATAGTCATTACACCAAATGGTTAAGTGAAACTGTATTTGAGTCATTGTTTGAACTGTTAAGACTGAGAACTGTAAAAATATGTATATTAATATGGATGTGACATTTAATGTCCTCCAATGAGTTCCAAATTAGTTTGACCACTGATCATGACCACATGCACCCTTTTAAAAACAGAAAAAGTTTTTTAAACTTTTTTTTAGTTTGGTTCATATCCCATCCACTAACATGAAGGAGGTGGGGTTTCTGTCTGTGCTGTAACCAAGGCTGCAATCCACATATTTTGGCTTCACTTCTGAGGATGGACATTGTTACTTAATTTTTATTTGTTGGCCACTGATAGTAAACCCTTATACAGATTTAACTACAGTCCGCAACAAAGAAAGTTCCCAGCAATAACTGTCTTTTGATGATGATTAGCACATTAAATCAGATTTATAACAGAATATAAACATCACAGCTTATTTTATCACCATGGAAATCGTTTGTGCCAGGCTTTAATATTCAGATACATCAGTGATGTTGTGTTTTATTGCTGCTGTTTAGGGGGTCTGGGAGAGAACACGTTCTATGTGGACTACAGAACAGAAGACGGTTCTGCCAACGCTGGCTCAGATTACGAGTACAGCGAAGGAACGCTGGTGTTCAAACCTGGAGAGACTCGCAGAGAGATCAAGGTGAGTTCAGGAAGCATGAAAAGCTCCAATGACATGTGATGTGTAGCTTCACTGCAGGTTTGTTTACTTTAGTTGTGTTTGAAACCAGCTTTTATACCAGCAGTAAACACTGATGTGGCCAAAATGTAGTCTGTAGTTTGCAGAAAAAAAAGCTAAATCTGCAGCCAAAATACCTGGATGTTGTATTGATTCTGCAAAAATCTCCAGTATGAATCAGAAGAGTTGACCTCACCTACTGTGTCCTTCACAACACGGATTTGTAAGGCTTCAGAACAGTTTCCAAAATTACACGACTATACAAACTTTTGCCACCAGAAGCATTCTTTTCTGGCTTGAGTTGTATATTGTACTACTCTAGGGAGAAGTTTAATTAATTTTTTTGTTCATTAATTTAATTACTTTATACATTCAAGGCGAACCTTAACCTTGTGACTTATGCTGCTGCATGAGTGAAATAACACAGGAGACATGAAATCATTTTGACATATTTTATTGGATTTCTAAAGCTACTGAAAAGGTAATAATGTTCACAAACCAGCGTGTGCATTTAAATAAAAATACTGTCAGTCAGTAGTTTTGATGAAAAGGCACCAAGCTGCCTCCAACTCATGATACATTAGCAGTGAAGTTATGTGACTAAATGCTGGTGAATTCATTTATTCCTCTTTGTAAAAATCAGCCTCAGCCACATCAGCCTCTTGCCACCGGTTACAAGTGCACTTCACAAACCACTAGGCCACCACTGCCCCCCAGTTTCCCAAACCAGAAACTGTGCTATAGCAAACTGTAAAATAAGACAATTTAACAGTTCCATACTGTGTACTACTATGGATGGAACGTAGTACGCAATACATACTAGTACGTTCATAAGGCGATTTTTAATACAGCCTTTATGTCTCGCCGTTACATTGACCCGCCCTCCAGTCAGACATAAAAGAAAAACATTTTGGTCCTTTTTTAATTCAATTCAATTCAATTTTATTTATATAGCGCATATTTACAACACATGTCATCACAAAGAGCTTTACATAGCAGAAAGAAAATAACGTATTTAAATAAGTTCAATAATTTAATTAAGATAATAACTTATTTATCAATTCATCTTTAAAAGGAACCTTATTTTTGCCTTAAAATAAACTACGAGATTTTTCATTTTTCATGTAACATAATCATAAAATCCTTTTTTTTCTCTATAGTTGTGAATTAATATTACATTTTAGAGCATCAATTTTCAAGATCAACAGATTTTATTTGTTATTGCAGTCTGGGCAGTAAAATGCAAAGTGACTGTTCCACAAGTTTGTGCAATAACAACAAGATGTGATAAAAACATTCCTTAAAAAATGAAAAATAGAGTCATAAATAATGAGGAGGTAGAGATTTTGAAGCTAAAGTGCAGTCAACTAAACTGTTTTGATTTTTAAAAAATTGTCAATTAACAGCAGCCATTTGGTTTTTTTTCATTCTCTGGTTGTGTCTTCTTACAGTAACTGTGTAGACTTGCTGCTTTTTTCTGTTTTCTCTTGTTTTAAATTCAACATTCTTAGATTTTAGACAAGATCAGACATTTGAAAACATCAGGAAACTGTAACATATTTCTAAATGATAAATGCACTCTTATTTAGTTTATTTTGCTCTGTTCAGTGTTTAGCTGATCACAAACATGACAGCCTGACTCTGCTCTCCTCTTAATAATAAGGTCTGAGTTGAGTTTGACAGGACTTGAATCCTGCTGTTAAAATATTCATTCAACATTTTGGAGAAAGATGAAACTTTAATGAAGCCTGTAGGGAAACTGTACAACTGAGCTGATCGTGTACATCATGAAACAGGAGATCATCCCAAAACCTTTGAGCTCTACATTGTCTTTGTTGAAATAAAATGAAATTTGCACACAATAAGTTACATGCTGCAGGAGGAGCTCTGCAGTTATTTAACTTTACCGAGGTGCATAAACACTGCAGGTGTCTGAACAACCTGCAGTGTGGCTGTAAAGTCTGGAAAGATTTCCGAGGAGATCAAAGCGAGCAGAGAGATGATGAGATTCATAATGAAGGTCCCAGCAGGAGAGACAGAGAGAGGCTGAGAAACAGATGCTGAGATTCAAGACAGAAAAGCTCTGCTGCCACCAGTCAGACTGAATCTGCTACATGATGTTACCTGATAAGTTACTGGAAGAACCAGAAAAGATGAAAACTGTTCAGCTGTTCCTGAAAATCTGAGATGAAACTTAACATCTTATAGGCTCAAAAATCTCACTAAAAGTAAAAGAAATAATAGAAACGAAAACTACTTTACAGCCTAATGTATTCTGTTTTGAGTACAAATAGACCAATTATCAGGCTGAAACCTGAAACAGAGTCTGGAAAACGGCAACTAATGATGCTTTAAGATCTGGACCTCGGTGGACAATAAAAGTGACAGAACAGTGAAAGATTAAGAAAACAGAAGAACAGCAGACATAACTGCAGGAGACAAACTGATTAATCTCAGTGGATCCCACATAAACAGAGGAGAGCGTCCTAATTCAATCACTCCTATTTCACCCTTATTAATAAAGAAGTCTAGTTATGAATGACAGGTTCTCTGCTATCATATGCTGTTAAAACAATACATTTAATGTATATCAGTTGAAAATATCATCCGTCTGCCTTTCTTGATCACCAGTAATCGGTATTGGCCCTGAGAAACCCATATCGCTCAATCCATAGTTTTGAGGCTTCAACCAGCATCCAGAAATATGGATTAACTAATAGCACTGCAGCTAACAGTGTCAGAATCATATGTTCTAAAAGTAAAACTACTCACACTCTTTCACCGTGATGTTGTAGTTTCAATCTCTGTTTCTAAATATTAGTTTTAATATTAATTATTGCGTTAATTTACAATTTACAGCAGCTCTAATCAATAGATATTAGAATATTTGGATGAAAGTATTATGTATAGTGTTAGACTCAGTGACAAACTCGCTTCTACAAGACTTCATAATATCTCTAATCTCAAAGTTTTGGTTTTATGGTCTTCAACTTCAGTGCACTGAAAAAAGAGAATTATTGGACCAACTTAAATGAATAGCTTTATGTGGTAACACACAACTGAATTAAGTTTATCCAAATGAAGTTACCAAATCATATTAATGCCACTAGTTTAAGTTAGATCTACTTAAATCAGTTGATTCCTCTCAGATGAACAGCTTCCATTAATTAATTTAACCTAATTTTAAGGAAAGTCAACTTTCAAGTAGTTGCTTTAACAGATGTAAAATATTAAACGTGATCGTATATCATTATACTTTATGTTCTTACATTTTCTTTGCTCTGTAATTCTACTAGAAGAAAATAAGCATTTAAAAGAAACGCACAACGCTAAAGAAGCAGTAAACCTAATTCTCACTTTTACTGATATCAGAAGAACAGTTTAAAGGTTCATAGCTTCATTTCAAGTTAACTGAAAAGAAAACTGCCATCAGCAAAGCCAAATTTGATTCATTTGAAAAAGTACTTCACATCCCCTACAGCTCAAATACACTTAAAAACCTGGTTCAGACCCAAACGATTTCAATAACCTCCATCCCATTTCTCACCTTCCCTTCATTTCCAAAATTCTAGAAAAAATTGTTGCTTCTCAGCTCCACTCCCATCTCACCCAAAACAGCCTTTATGAACATTTCCAGTCCGGTTTCCGTGCCCACCACAGCACAGAAACAGCCCTCATAAAGATCACAAACGATCTCCTCATGGCAGCTGACTCCGGTTTAATCTCCATTCTCATCCTCCTCGATCTGAGTGCGGCCTTCGACACCATTTCTCACCCCATCCTCCTTAATAGACTCTCCTCCATAGGCATCACTCACACCCCCCTTCACTGGTTTCACTCCTACCTCACAGGCCGCACTCAGTTCATCCAACTCAAATCCTTCACTTCACAGCCCTCCCCCGTCACTTCAGGTGTGCCCCAGGGCTCTGTCCTGGGGCACACCCCTCCTCTTCATCATCTACCTCCTCCCAATTTGCGGAAATATTTTCCGCAAATTTGTTATTCACTCTCACTGCTTCGCGGACACCCAGCTCTATCTGTCCAGTAAACCCAACTCCACTCTCCCACCCTCCTCCCTCACCCACTGCCTCTAAGAAATTATATCATGGTTTACCTCCAACTTCCTCAAACTTAACAGTGACAAAACAGAACTCCTCCTTTTCGGACCAAATCCACCTTATCCAAAGCTGACAGTTTCTCCCTCCCCATAGACAGCTCCACAGTGTCCCCCTCCCCTCAGGTTAAGAGTCTGGGTTTCATCCTCGACAGCTCACTTTCTTTCCACTCTCACATCAATAACATAACCCAGTCTGCATATTTCCATTTACATAACATTAATCATCTCCGTCCCTCTCTCACCCCTAACACCACTGCTATCCTGGTCCACAGCCTCGTCACCTCCCGTATCGATTACTGCAACTCACTTCTCTTTGGTGCCCCTCACAAATCCCTCCATAAGCTTCAACTGGTCCAGAACTCTGCAGCCCGCATCATCACCAGAACCCCCTCCTTTCAACACCTCACCCCCGTCCTCCAGCAGCTCCACTTTCTCCTGGTCAAATTCAGAATCACCTTCAAAATCCTACTGTATACATTCAAGGCCATCCACAACCTAACCCCCCCATATCTGCCTGATCTCCTCCGCATTGCCAGCCTCTGTCGCTCCCTCAGGTCTTCCTCCTCCCTCCACCTCTCTGTGCCCTCCGACCGTCTCAGCACCATGGGGAGCAGAGCTTTCAGTCACTCTGCTCCCCAACTCTGTAACTCACTCCCACCAGACATCAGAAACATTGATTCTCTACCCCTCTTCAAATCAAGACTCAAAACCCTTCTGTTCCAAGTTGCATTCTCCCTGTAATTTCACGGATCCATTTTAATTTTATGTTACTTTCGTCTGTTGTTTTTATTTATTTTATTGTGTTTTTATTACTCTGTAAAGTGTTCTTGAGTGCTGAGAAAGGCGCTTTTAAATAAAATGTATTATTATTATTATTATTATTATTATTGTAAATACAGGGTTGAAAAACCTGCAGACAGGGACAGGGAGAAAGGAAGGAGAGGACAAAGCACAAACTACAGGAGAGAGAAGACACAGAGTTATCAGCATGCTGTAACGCATACAAATGCATGGAGGAAGTAACAAGGATCAGAGAAACACATGTAAAAACAGTCATGTGAACAGGACAGCCAAGATAAAGTATATGTTTAGATTAAAGAAGAGGTAGAACAATAACATCAAAAGAGAAAACTGAGTCAAATTGGGAAACTGATCAGTACAAAACAGTGATGCGATAAAAAGAAACTAAGATTGGACATGACTACAGCAGCTTCAGAAAGAACTAAAAGCAATAGAACAAAGGCTTTAATTTATATTTGAAATTGCCAATGGTGGGACGGGATTTAATGTAAAACAGGAAGTTGTTCCAGAGCCTGGACATGATAACCAAAAAAGCCGTGTGGCCTCTGGTTTTGAGGCATGAATAGGAAACTAAAAGGAGTAACTGTAAGAATTGTTTTGTTGTATAAACGTTATAAGGAAGATCTGCAAAGTTTGAGTAATGCCTTCAGCGAGATGTTCTTTTGTAGTTCTCAGCATGTTCTTCAACTGTCTTTAAAGATGTTCTAAAAATGTTTGGTGATAACGTTGTTAGATTATTATTTTTTAACTATTTCCTAAGACTTTTTCTCAATGTTTATTTGAGAGTGTAACTGTAACACTGGGGGAATATTTTATAGAAGAATAGAAGAACATTCTATAAAGTGTTACATCAACAACATCCCTAAAACATCCTTAGAATATTTCAGACACAATGTTCCATTACTGTTAATACATTACATTAGAGAAACGTTTTATGTTCTTCGTTTATCATCATGTAGCTCTGACAACATCCTTAAAACATCCTCTGAATGTTGCAGTGAAAACATTATGACTCACATTACTACTTAAAACCTTATAGGAAGATTATTTGAAATATTGATTATTAATAATAAAACTTTTTCTTTTACACATTATTGGGTCTTATGTTAGCCAGTATTGTGGGAGCATTACCTGCTAGCTAGGTTTGATGATGACTTAAATAACCTAGGGGAAGAAAACTGAGTTCACATATCAGTGATGTATTGTGAAGCTAAATCATTGAGAGCTTTAGAAAGAAACAGTAAAATGTTAAGCTCAATTCTGTTTACTTGTACTGGTTAAAGGCCTGGCAGCTGTTTTCTGAACTAACTGTAGGTGGTAAAGTTGGACTGTGCCAACCATATCACATACTGGGAGTTACAGTCACCAAGCTACAAGTTAATAAATGCACGTATAACAGCCTCCAGGTCCTTCTGAGACAAAGTTGGCCCCAGTTTGGTGATGGGGAGGTGACAAAAGCCGCTCTTCACAACACTGCTAACTTGTTTATTAAAACTGAAAGAGGAGTCCAGGAAGACACCAAGAATCGTGACAACATCATGCACATTTTCAATTCCAACCTGACAGAAAAAAAGCCTCCCATCGAGGAGAAAAATTAAAATATTTTCACTGACAAAAAAGGCATTTCATTAAAGCCCAGCATGGCTTGATGAAATAAAATGTGAGTATACCAATGTCTCTCTATCAGCATGTTCACAACTACATATTGTAAATCATTTACATATATGTAGAATATTAAAGAGAATATTAAGGACACATATCATCTCTAGCATTATTTTTTCCCATTACACCCATGTTACACGTTAAGAGTTGTGATAAAAAAAACATAGACACATGGTATATCACACTTTCACTGTGGTTTTTGTGAAAATTATTCATGTAATGGAATTAATATCTGATTTGTACTTTGAATAGGGCACACATTTCTAATACTGCTGTGGCATTTAATCACATCTGCCTTGAGGAGGGTTATTTTTTCTATTTTTGGAGTTGTTTTGCTTCATTTGTTAAATTGGCCTCAATGATTAAAATTCAGCTAAAAAGGTCTACACAGGATACAAAATGTCAGAAACACTTAAATGGAAAAGCTGGAATTTACAAGTATGAATGGTTGTTTACCAGTGTGCAGATTTACTGTAGTTGTGTTGCCATGTTTCATATTGTAGACGCAAAACAAGGAAGGTGTTACTGCTACTTTTTGGCAGCCGGTTCCACATTATGTTCATGCTGCACATATTGCACGACAGCTTACATCGAATCATGAACCATATGCGAAGGCGCAGTGAGATCTACTGTACTGCGTGTCCTTAACGGTTATGCAGCAACATTTGCGAGTTGACTAAAAGGTCACATATGAGACGGTACATGAGATACACGTCTATTCATACTAGCTGCTGACCCTTCGAATCAAAATGACGGCAAAAGCAATATGCAGCGGATACAGATATGTTCAGATTTGCACACCAAACACACACAGAGCACAGAAATATCCCTGTCTCTCTGCAACACAAACACAACACACACATCAAGTACTGCTGTCTGTCCTGTCTCACAGTCCTGAGGCTGAAATAACTGACTGAATGGATGCATCCAAGGGAAAACTTAAACAAATACAACCCTCGGCTGAGGCATCTGAGGACAGATATGCAGTTATTTCGCTTCATTGCTGCACTCGCGAGGTATATTGCCCAGCTTTTTCTTTTCTATTTTGGAACAAATCAAAAATAGGTAGAAGAATATAGAAGATAAAATGTTCTCACACACCAAACAGAAGTCGACACATGTTCCCTCTCACTGCAAAACCTGATGTGACTGGCCACGCAAGCCTGGAGTGCTCTGTACAATCAGATCCCAGATACAGAAGTTCACCATGTTTGCTCTTCCACAAATGCAAAAGTCCTTTCATGTTATGTGAAAATGTCACAGAATCGTGGACAGTCAATCTCACAGAGGTCAGAAACTAATACTTCCTACCACTTCTTCTGACACACGAGGAAATCTTTTCTCATTCCTCTGAAAATGTCAAGAAACCAGAGGATACGCTCACCGACGTCTCCAGATGCACCGACCGGCCGCTGAGGCCACTCAATAACGTACTCCGTAATTGAAGTGTTTACACTTCTCTGGTAAAAGAGCATGAATGCACCGTGAAGGAGTTTCCTACTTATTTCAACACATTTGCCTCTTTTACATCCCATTTATTAGATGTGTTAAGGTCACTTTGTGGTATTTACTGACTACAAACATGAATGTAAGAGCTCAAGGTACATCCAGATTCACACATGCAGACACACACTGAGGACTCCTGTGTCTGTCTGACATCCTGAAGCTGACATAGTTGGCAGATTCTGAACTGGATGGATGCAGCCGAGGGGAAACTGCACAGCAAACAGTCCTGCACCGACATGTCTGACGCTGAGGGAGGGATTCTGGAGAGATCACTGTCTGTACATTCAATCGATGCATTATTTATTCTGTTGATATTTTGGATTCTTACAGTCGATTCCTCACTTCTAGCCAACCAATCAACCTTATATCAAGATTCACATGCATTAGTCGTTTAAACCTCTATATTCTGTAATTTCATAGCAAAAAGCTTTGTTTATCTGTTTGTTTGTTTGTTTGCAGGATTACACTGATTTTCATGAAACTCAACCGAGAGCTGAGACAAGGGCAAAGGAGGAACCTATAATATTTTGGTGTGGGTTCAGATCACTTTCTTCAAAAGTTGCAAGAGAGCATTGGCCTTGGCAAAGGTCTGCGCTCCCTTCTTGTTCTTTTTGGTTTCAGGTGGCCCTGGCCTCTGAAGTGCACTGATGTGGTTGAGAATGATGATCAACACCTCCAGGCCTGAGATATGAAAAAAATATGAACTGAAGAAAAAACATTGTGGTGGATTTGAAGCTGCAGGAATGTACTGCTGTTGTGGTAAAAAAGAGAATTGAAAAGCAAAAATGTCTCAGTCAATCTTCATTTCTAACCTTATCTCATATCTCAAGATTTGGGTGATAATCGACCCAAAGATCGTTGATCTGCAGGAGACTTATTTTCAGTCTGTGTGATGGAGTGAGGGTTTTTTGTATCAATCTTTAAATCCCTTGCATTGGAAGAAGTCAATTGAAGTGATTCAGGAATGTAGTACAGGTGTCTCATCCCTCAGTGTTTTTGGAGATGTTCCAGGCACAGTTGGCTGGTAGTAGTACTTGGTGTCCCCTTAAAGAAGCTGAATGACATCTCTGGTGGATGGATATATGAATGAAAGTACATTGCTGTGTCAAGTAATGCATCATACTGCCAGAGGGCATGTTTATAGAACAGAGAGGACTGACACAATCGAAATGCTATATAAGCAGCTTTAAATTTCACTTTAACAGCTCTTTTGTGGGATATTTAATTTCTGCTGTAATGCGTCTTGCTGCTGAGCTAGTATAAAAGTCTGAACAGTAATTGATAGATGAATTAAATTGTTATTGCTGATGTGGTAACTGGCATATTATTCCCAATTTTGCAAAACCAAGTGTCTTCTTTTTTATTAATTAAGAACTTACAAAATGAATAGGTCCATATGTTTTGTTCACTGTAATAAAGAAAACTAGCATTTTTTCAAATTTAATTTTTTTTATAATTGAATGACAAGTTTAAAATTAGCTGTAGCAAAGGCAGATACCACAATGGCTGCACTACCGATTTAATGGTATTATTGTGTGAGTACATACCTGCCTAATATTGTGTTGGTCCCCCTTATGTGGAACCATTGGGCATGGACAAGAGGACCTCTCAAGGTATCCTATGGGGTCTGGCACCAGGACGTTGGCAGTGGATCCTTTGGGTACTCTGGCTTGTGCAGTGGGGCCTCTGTCAATCAAACTTGTTCCACTGCATCCTGTTGATGCTTGATCTGAATGGGGTCTAGGAAGTTTGGAGGTCAAATCAACATCTTGGGCCATTGTCATGTTCCTCAACATGTTCCTGATTGTTTGATGTTTTTGCCATGTGGTGGGGTGCATTTTAATAATAATAATGCATTAGTTTTATA
>OMNN01060272.1:13943-26323 GCA_900302755.1 Chromis chromis | reverse complement strand
TCCAAAGCGATGTACATAGGGAGGTAGGCGGGGCAGCATTAAGGACCTTGCCTATGGGTCCTCACTGCACCCTGACCGGGATTTGAACCACCGATCTTCCATGCCAAGGTCTGGGGTGTTAGTCACTGAGCTATCAAGCTGCCCCTTATCTGAGAAGTTCAGAGCAGTCTGTGAAGATTCTCAGTCATCCAGGTCATGGTTATCCTCGTAGTTTCAATCGTAGCATCTGGACTTGGTTGAGTTAGCTCGAAGACGTTTCACCTCTCATCCAAGAGGCTTCATCAGTTCTAAACTGACTGGTTGGGAGTTCCAGATTTTATACTCTTCAGGAGCCATTAACACTATTGAAACTCCAGTCTGCTGGGTGAGTGTTGCCCCTCCCTCATTATGCGAGTCGTTAGGTCATTCCCTCTCACAATGGGATTCGTTATGGACTGTTGTGGCCAGGTGTGAAAGGTTTCTGTTCTTCCTGGGTAAAGAATGTAATACTGCATTGTACATAGGTGAGAGCCTCCCCCTCTGTTCAATGAAGGTTTTTCTAGTTTAACAAAAATAGCTTCCTTCACCCCCCTCTCAAACCATCTGTCGTCTCTGGCCAAAATTTGTACATTATTGTCTTTGAACGAGTGGCCTGTGTCCTTCAGATGCAGGTGGACTGCTGAGTCCTGTCCTGAGGAGTTGGCTCTTCTGTGTTGAGCCATGCGCCTCAATCTCAATAAAATCTGGAACTCCCAACCAGTCAGTTTAGAACTGATGAAGCCTCTTGAATGAGAGGTGAAACGTCTTCAAGCTAACTCAGCCAAGTCCAGATGCTACGACTGAAACTACGAGGATAACCATGACCTGGATGACTGAGAACCTTCACAGACATGTCCACTTTTCAGAAAGAAGTTATCAGCCTTGTTAGAGACAATAGTGAATTACTAAGTGTGTCACATTCTCAGCCCTTTTGTATTATTCTTTTGTGGGAGAGAAGCTGGAGTGGGCAACTTATATGCAGATCTTTCTTTGTTAGTTCTTATTGTCAGAATAAGTGGACATCACCTCTAAGAAAGAGTGTGTCACAGCATCCTCTCCATTACAAGACGATACAAAAGCCCACTGGTTAAATTTAATATTGGGGAACCAAAAAGCCAAAACCTTGTGGTGTACTTAAATTGTGTGCCGGTGCATCTAAAAGTCAGGTAAACAAGTGCAACCAATGTAAAAAGTCAGTCTGAAGCCCTGAGGATGTATTTGTGGTGCGTTTTCCTGTTGTTGTGGTTGATAAGTGTATGTATGGGAAACACTGGCTTTGGTCAGGAATTTATCACATTGCACATACCATAAATAAAGACATCATGTGCAGAGAGTGTATATCCAGGGGTCAAGCGTAACTAGGACAGCCCCCCTCACTCCTCTCCCAGCGTTCCTTTCTCTGTCTCCCTCCCCCGTCCAACGTGGAGCCTGCTTGCATATGAGGCAACAATGTTAATTCTAGCAACAAGAGTTTTCCCAGGCTGTTTATTTGGCTACTGAAGTTTCAGAGCCCAATAAAACTGCTCTGTGTTGCCTTCAGCACTGAGCTGCTCATTTGCACACACTCTCACTAGCTGCTCAGCATGGAGGGTTGCTGGTTACCTTGGGAACATGTTCATGAAGTACACGGTGTACCCCCCGGTTACAGCGGGCACCCCAGAATAATATGTCAGGTAGTCAGAGCGCAGAATAAAGGATGTTAACATACTGAGCAGCCGTCTACACTCTAAGTCAGACAAGATGGATTTTTGGAAACAAGAGGTGTAATAGATTTATTATCCTTTTATTTCTAGGTGCTAAACATATATCCAGAGGCCTTTTTTCCTGATGACATGTTTTCATCCTAGACTTGAATCAGCCAAGTATAGATTGCAGAGTTGAGGGGGGGAAACCATTCTCAACGAGATGACAACAGTAGTCTCCTAAGAGGATTCCGATTTCCACAGTCATTTGTGAACCAATTTAAAGCCACTTTGTGACCCACTATTGTCTCCCAGAGCAGTTTTTAACAAACGCTACTTTGTGCTGACCTAGCCTGGACTTGGCATTGTCCATTTAAACCCTTTCAGTGTTTGCAAATTCTTACACACAAGAATACATCCTGTCTGAAGGGAGCTGTAGAGGCAGCAGCAGTAAGTCATATTAATGCTGGTAGTAGGTCTAGCAAAGGATATCAGAAATTGGTAGTTGAAATTCACAGTTTTGTATGCCAAATGTGATACAAATATATATTTAACATAAACTGTTTTTATTTAAAGTGCAAAAACAATGTGCTAAGACATGCAAGTGCATTGAATTTGACAGTAAAAATGGTAGTCTACTATATGGGCAATGGCTGCATTTGCCTAAAGAAGATAACATTAGCCTTTGTGACCACTGTGTGTGGAGAACTGCTGCAACATATCTATGGTAAGATTTCAGCAAGCTAGTCCTTGCTTTGTGACCAAATTCCTGCAGAACTAATGACGCTCCCATCACCTTAGTGCAGTGGGCAAGTGTTAGCATCCTAACAAGCTAAACTAAGACATAAACATTATGGCTAAATATCAGAATGTTCATATTGCTGCTATGAGCATGTTGGCAAGGTCAGGTTTGAACATTTAGCTCAAAGCAATGTTCTTGCCTTACAACTGCCTCACTTACTTGATAGCATGTAGTCCTGTGAGACATGCGCTTTTTTGCCATTGGTGCTTCCCCATGTGGCTGTTTGTTCAGCTAAAGCTATCTTTAGAGAGAGGCTAACACATCTACATTGTTTTGAAATTGGAACAAGTTAGCACAGTTCTTTTTGCTGTCCAGAAAGACCAGAGTGATGACGATTAAGTCTTTTTATTCTTCAGTCTTTGATTGTAGCTGGATAGCAGTCAAGTTCCGACCAAAAACGAACTCACAACAGATTGTAAATACTACTTATACTTTAAATTATAATGTCTCAATATTTTAACCACGGTAATTGGGAATCTCCTGAAATAAATGTCTGAGCTGCAGCTTGTTTGGTCAGTCTGTGGAAATAGAACGTTTGCTAACGTTAGCTCGGTACCAATAGAGGACACTTCAGTAGAATCAAAATTTTTAATATCTCTTATAATTTTTGAATTAAACACTAAGTTGTATTTTCAAACAGTGCAAAAGACTAGTTCAGGTGATGACCACAGCAGACAGCCGTACTACACCCAGCCTCCTATCAAATAGTGGTCATATGAGATGGGGTTAATGATTAATCCATATGGTACACATTTACAGGGTGGTGTGCTGGGTTGGCCTGTATCTGTTCTTCTGCACCTTTAAATATGCAGACACCGAAAAAAAAATGAAAACATTTATGTAGACTGTGCAGAGGTTCTCTGTCAGCAAGTCACATGATGAGGGAAGTTATGCTCTGTCGCTTCCTGCAGGATGTTAAGGGGCATTTCTCTCAATTTGCATGCTTATTTATACCGTGGCAAAGACTTATCTGTGGAGATGTTTCCACTGAATGCAGGCAGTTTTTGAGTTAATGAAAGCTATTTAAGGGGGGAGTTTCCACTGGCTATAAGGGAACACTGTGGTAACATTGTTGGGAATATTCCAGTGGCAACACTAAGACACTCTTCATTTGAGAGGCACAAAGAGATTTAAAACTCGAGTGTGATTCTTATACAACTTCCAACTTATTTGAGCTAAGAATCTATTATTTACAGTTGTAAAGGAAGTGCAAAGTCTAGAAACCAGAGAAAAATGTGTGGTCAGGTCTGTGTAAAGGTAACACATGTGCTTACCAGCGTCTCCATAGCTCACAGATTAATTTGTTATATGTATTTTATCCATACAAAAGTGCAACAATGACATTCTTTTTTATAATAAATGCAATTCCCTGTAAAACCTCAACTTTGTTTCAACACATAAAAATATTTCCTTTTTTCCTCCTATTTTTAGTCTATATGCTAATCGAATAAACTGCTGCCGTAGCTTCTCTTGTGACTCTTGGCAAGAAAGTCAAACTATTCATTGTAACCACCACATTCTGACCTGGTCTTGCTTACTAAGGAAATGCACTTAGTTTTATCTGCAGTATAGCAGTCACTGTGCATTTGTAAATTGTTTATTTACATGGAGATTTTTCCCTAGCACCTGCTGCTGCTTTGCTAGTTAGCAGTCAAGCTAAGGCAAAAAAAAAAAACAACAACAACAACTTATATCCCAGAAAATCCAGATTTTTGTTTGTTAGTGTTGCACGGACTAAAATGGATGTGATGTATTTGTTGTCTAAAAAAAGCGCCAGCTGTCAGCACCCAAACCAAGTGTCATAGCCCAGAGTCAACCGCACTAACCAGCATGAACACTGTGAGGGGAAGGTGTCATGGTCAACACACACACTGACACACACAGCTGGGAGCCTCATGCCAAACTCTGACTGTGATTATGGCACTTGAGTCAGCGGTTAGATAAATCAAGGATCCTGTGGCTTTTTCCTGAGATGAATGAGCTGTTTGTGTGTCTGTGTGTGTGTGTGTGTTTGTGTGTGTGTGTGTGTACACACACAAGCCAGATGACACAGCTCACTGGATTGTTGAACAGATACAGTAATCATCACATCCTGTTCTTTCATATTGGACACACACACAGGAAACGCTCTGGTTAATAGCATGGACAACCACTGGAACTCATTGTGCTGAATTACACGAGCTCTGTGTATGTGTGTGTGTCTTTGTGTTGCTGCATCTCAGTAACGCACGCAGCTGAGGTTAGGCTCACATTTTGGATGTGTTTGCGAATCTCCAAGCTTTATTTTTCCTTGTACTTTATTGTATAGCAAAGAGCTGTTGTCTATTTGATGGCCAGTGTTCATATTTGGACTAATACTGATTATGAAGAGAAGCGACATCTCACCATGTAACACAACTCCACAACTGTGAGTGAACACTGTGATTTCTAAATACTTTTAGTAAAAATGAAAGTCTTGGTGTCAAAATTTTGAATAACACAAACACCAACACACAGCTCTGTTGGAATATTTTTGATATTTCATGCTTTAATTAAAAGAGCACATTTATCCTTCTGTGTTAATGGGCTATTACTCATGATGTGTCACCAGTCACATAGTGCTGTGGGTTGGACATTGCTCGAGACCACAGAGTCACTACAGACAGAGGCGCCTGCATCAGAGCCAACTGAGCGCATTTTTAAATAAATGAATAAAATAGGTTTTTAACGTCAGATATTATTATGACACGATATTTCTGATGAAGAAACAGAAGCAATATTTATGATATCAAAGTACTGACTTAAGTTTAGGAATGTACATCACAGAAATCTTTCTCTCAGTCATCCATATTAGCAATTTTATGCTAATGTAGGTTCAGTGTAATGCTGGTAGACGGAGGTGATATAGTTAGCTGTTATTTTGGGTTCATTACGTTAGCCCAGAAGGGTCAACGCAACTGCAAAAGCCACAACACAACCGCAAAAGCCAGAACGCAAATGCAAAAGCCACAACAGAAGTTAACCCACAACGGATGTGAGCTGCGGTTGGAAGAACAGGCTTTGTTTCCTGAGGACAATATTTTCTCACGTACTATTTTGATTACTTTCAAAGGCAATACCAGTTTTTTTGTAAATACTACTCTTATCGTGAGGTGTGCATTTGCATTTGCATTGTGGGTTTTGCGGTTGTGTTGTGGCCTTTGCATTTGCCTTGTGGCTTTTGCAGTTGTGTTGACCCTTCTGGGCCACCGTAGTTCATACTATTTGCAACAAGTGTGCTAGAACTGTGTGGTGGTGGATGGATGACTGTAGGCAGCGGAGTGCAAATTTCTGCTTGTTTAAAAAGTTTTGATAAATTCCTGTTATTAGCAGGTACATATTAATAAATGGCCTTTAAAATACTCCAAGTTTTTGCCAATTTTAAAGCAACTCCATAACCATATTCTGGGCTTCAGGAACACATTATAGGTACATGCCATATACAAACGCCATGTTTTTGCACTTACTGACTTGTAAATTTTGGCTAATACCCATCTGCTGTAAACTAGTTAGAGACGCTAAGACAACAAATTTAACAAACCACCCAGAGGACTGACACGCTGAACTTTTCAAAAATAAATCTGAGTGTTTAACTTTTATGATCTCAATAGCCCAAAAAATAAACTGCTCTAAGCTAACCTGAAGCTACCATAAAACCACCATCCCCGCCTGCAGCATTTCAACAGCTGACCACACCCATTGTTTAGTAAACATGAAGCTTCAGGCTATGAAGGCTCTCCACACAAATAGTTGTGTAATAGCTCAAGTTGGGTTAATGTGGAAATATGTATTTACTGGTACTGTAACTGTTTTGTCTGTGTGAGACACGGAATGAGGGCCTACTAGTCTAGTAAGGTGACACTGCTTTAAAGCACACTTCGCCTATAGGAGAAACATATGAAAAAATCACTAAATATTGCTGAATGACGGCTGAAATTAGAGAATTTCAGTGTTCTCGCAACACTTGAATAAGGACTGCTTCTTGTGTGTGTGAATGTTAGCAGAATTGCAGAATTATAGCTTCCTATTGTCAACATACTCAATCCAAGCCACCACATGGAAAAAGACTCTGCTGTGCTTAAATTGTAGTATGTGCAGTGTGTGTGTGTGTGTGTGTGTGTGTGTGTGTGTGTGTGTGTGTGTGTGTGTGTGTACGTAGCCTTTCAAACCTGATGGTTTTGTGAACTGATGTCATCCTGAAACACATCTGGCCACTCAAAGGCACAGACTGAAGATTGTCCAGTAAAAGAACCCTCAGATTTGTGTCCAAAAGAACAGGGTTTCCTCTGTTGCCCCCTTTCACAATCAGATAGTGACCCAGGAAATCCACTGGGTGACCTTCAGTGTCAGAGGGTCAACCAAGATTAGAGTTGAGACGAGGAGGGTTAGACGCAGGGTGAGATGAACTAATGGGTCGTCTGACATTTACCACTGAAGCCTAGAAACGTGTGTGTGGGAGTTTGCATCTTCTTGTTTGAAAATGTTAAGATAGCTGCAGTCATTTGAAACATTACTGACAGCTGTTCTATGCCACTTGAACAATTCACATTTGAGAAATGTAGTCAGAAAAGAAGTTACTACACACACTGGTTGCACTGTGTGTCTGTTTTTAAGATGAGGGTTAATTTTACGGCTAAAACTAAGAGAGGAAGAAGAAAAGAAACCTTTACTGAATACGTTTGTACAGCATTTGTGAAATTGTGTTTTTCGAATATCCCAGTTGGGGTCAGAGCGCAGGGGCAGCGAAGGTACGGTGCCCCTGGAGCAGTTAGGGTGAAGGGCCTTGCTCAAGGGCCCAAACAATGGCCGCATTGGGGTTCGATCCTCCTCATTTTACAGATGGATGTGTTGGCTCTGACAGGCCAGGCTGGTGGAGAATCTTTTTCTTTTTTCAGGTTGTGCTGAGCGGCTGAAGCAAGCAATGTAAATTGACCAACAACATGTTTAACATATAGCAGACTGGTCGACCAGGTGTGGTCCTCCTGCAAAGCAATGAAATCAACAAACTTACATCTCGTCTCCACGGAAGCACTAATGTGACCTGACAGCAGCATGTCGCCCTAACATCACCATGTTGACATGCTACACTTCAGCTGGCATGAAAACACACGTTAAAACAGTCATGGAGCAATCCTGTGTTGGCAATGTGGTTAAGTGTTGAAAATGGGTCATACTCCCTGCTTGCTAGGACATGATCATATGTGGATTACATTGATATCTTGCTGGGTATCCAATCATGCTCTTTCTCTCACTCTTTCTGGTTGAACCTGTCCGTCAGGTTGTGTATGTGAAGCAGCACTGGAGCAAGACAATAGAGCGGATCAGGTTGCTATGAAACTAGCTAGCCACAGACAGGAGTGCCCAGGTGTGAGAGTGTTTTCCTCAGACGGCTAAATTAAGTTAAATATAGCTTGAATGGCCTGGATTTAAACCCGCAGTTTTGGGAATGGATGTCAGTGGACTGGGATTACCTCAGCAGTTGTGTTTGTGGTCTGCAAGTCCTTAATAGACTTAACATGGTTTTTATAACATCTTTGCTATGGTCAAATGGTGCCTCATGCTGTTAGATCGTAGGCGATGTCTGCTCTGTTTGATTAATTAGCTTTGGAACAAATGGAAACACGGGAGTCTCATGAGTCCTTCCGTCCAAAGCTACGCATGATGCTTCCACATTTACATGGATGTCTTGGCTTCTGATGCAAAGCAACAGACCAACACACAGAGGTCATACTGATGAGAAAGCTGTTTACTGCTACACTGTGGTACTGTTTACTGTTGCACTAAAATGTACAACAATGAAAATTTGTTTCCAACAGTTTTAATCAAGGATTTTTTTTTTTTAACTCTTCATCATATTTTATACTTCCAAGCGAAGATTTTCATTCTTCCAGGGCAAAGGTTTTCCAGCAGCTACAAGATACACAGTCTACTTTGGAAATGTCTCAGTTGCTTGCTCAGTGTTATCCTTTGTACACTGGGCAAGGCAATTTGTTAGTTTTTGCGTACTTTAACTAATGTTTGTCCTGCCCTGTAGAGACTTAAAAATGTTGTTTTAACAGTAGGGGTGTGACGATACACAAAAATCATGGTTCGCTTCTCAGTTAAGGGAAAAAACGGAAAAAAACTGCTCATAATTAATCCAAAACATTTGTTTATTTTCTTAAACCAAAGAGCTGTTAGCAACTCAGTAAATTAAATGTACAATGTATACAAATGTAACAGATAGCATAGTTCTCAATATCAGATCAACAAAATAAAATAAATAAAAGTGCAAGTACAGCATTAACAATTCCAGCTTATTAGTCTGCTGTTACTATAACTCAGAATACTTTTCCAGTATAAAAAGGAAGACACTGCTGCAAACAACAAGTTCAGCGATAAATATATGCCTTTTCAAATGAGTGTGTAAGTTTGACTTGTTGCCAAATGCATAGTTGAGGACCACTTCACAGTGTTGACATACGGCTTTCGTCTTGTCCACTTGTTTTTCTCCTTTTTCATACTTCACCGGGAAGTAAAACTGAAGTGATCCCAAATGGGTGATTTTAATGGCAGCGGAGCGTCTTCCAGCTCTGGCTTCTTGTTGTTAGCATTAGCCATCCCATTCACTAGCCATCACAGAAGCACCGGCAGGAGAATAAACGGTCTGTCACATCCTGTGGTCCACTGGAAACTCCTACTTGTTTTTACCGTATTTTCTGGACTATAAGTCAAAAAATGCATCATGAAGAGGAAAAAAACATCTATAAGTCGCACTGGACTAGAAGTCGCATTTATTTAGAAATTTGTTTCCTGCCTGAGCCTGCTCCTTTAAGCGCGATGGCTTATGGGAAATGTAGTAGACGAAGAGAAGTGCGTTGTGTTTATGTCCCATTCTGCACACGTGCTGTACTTTTCACCGTGTCTGTAAAAAAATAAACGGTTCCAGTTCGGAAGATTTACTACCTCCCATCCAGTCTGTTTTGACAGTGGCCCAGACGGCTTGTTACCGGCACGAAACGAGCCAACACAGCAGTGCCGTTTACTACAGTATACGCTTGCTGGAAAGTTGCATCCTCCTGGTTTCCGTGAAGCTGTGCTCTCCATCCACTCCTCCCACAGGCGACGCAAGAGTGCCTTAAAGCTCCAGTTCACTGAGATTTCATTAAAATCCGTTCATAACTTTTCAAGTTATCTGGCAAAAGGTAATTTTGATATATAAGTCGCACCTGACTATAAGTCGCAGGATCAGCCAAACTATGAAAAAAAGTGCAACTTATAGTACGTAAAATACGGTAGTTCCACAATACTGTGCAACTGTGAGACGGGGAAGGTCCGCCACAGCTGTGGGTACTATGAGGTTTTAAGTTTCACAATTAAAACAATTCTGTACTTGCGCCATTCTTAATAGTCTTAAATTTTTCATACCGAGGTACACCTCTGTACCGAACCGAAAGTGCCTATACCGTATGGTTTTACGAATACGTGTACCGTTACACCCCTATTTAACAGTGCTCTAAGGTTGTAGTAGCTAATCTTCCTTTTTGCAGTTTATACAGTTGTATATTTCAGGCAAAATCATTCTTCATTTTTATTAACGTTTTCACGAAGATTGAGTTTTGTAGAAACCTAGTATCTTATTGGCAAAACACTTCCATGCCACTATGTTCTCTCCTTAAGGTCAATACAGAGATTGATTGGTAGCAGAATGACCTCTTTTTGTGGCTAATTTCACACATAAGGTGATGTTAGGGACCCGTGAAGAAGAAGTTGTGGATTGTAACCTAAGCAAAAGGATAGTCATTGAAGCTGCTATTGTGGTTTTCCACCATTGTGAAGTACACTAGTCTACAGATACAGAATCCTTTACTGCTCTGCCGATGTGAAAGAAAGAGACAGTATGAATGTATGGCTGCCTGAAGAGAGTATTTGTTGTGGTAAAGGGGGTCAGATGAGTGAGACGGCCTCATGTTTATGATCAACACATGACACACACATGTGCACTCTGCTATCCAGGTGCCGTTCTTTCCTCTGTCAGCAAAAAACTATTTAAGCAATGAGTAACTTCTGAGTGGTTAAAGTGTGATTGTCTCTGATTTGTGGTTGTTTTGTGTGGGTGGAAGAAGTGATATTTTTTTTATCCTAGGTGATATTTTGTCTTTTTGTTCATTTACCAAAGTCTTCTGTGACGCCAAATGACCTCCAGACTGAGCCCATGTGTTAACTCATGCTCGTTGTCCCCATATCCCAGCAGATTATGTCACAGAGCTGCTCTTGGCGCACTTATCATGTTTTTATGTGTGTACCCCTGTGTTCGTTTAGTGTTATGAATTAATCAGTTATTAATTAACACTACTGTGTTTGTTTCCAACAGCACTGGATCCTTGTTTCATTCCTCCCTGAAACCAGCATGCGTGGCTTTATGAAACACGACCCTAAACCACAGAACTGTCAGTAACCTACAGCAAGGCCACTAAGCACTATATTCATTTATTAAAAGAAATTAAAATATTGTTCTCCAGTGATTCAAAGTGTTGAACTCTGTCATCACCAGGCAACATTCAGTGGATGACTGTTGCAGAGATAGTAGTCCAGGTTTAGTGGTTGCTTAGTGGAGTCCCACAGCGGCAGGGTTTGGTTAATGTTTGACTGACCCATCTCTGAGGTGGACACGGACATGTTCTGATGGTGTCTTTCCTGTGTTCATTCAAGGATGGCCCACTAGATTGAGAAAGCTGCTGTGTTCATTAATTAATTAAACTCATATGGATGAGTCTCTTCATCATATTTTATACATTCTTCCAGGGCAAAGGTTTTCCAGCAGCTACTATAAGATACACAATCTACTTTGGAGATTTCTCAGTCCCTTGCTCAGTGTTTGTTGTTTGGTTGTTAAAAAATAGTGATAATGCTAATCACAGTGACTTGTTCTGTCTTACCAACAGACTAGAACCCAAAGACCCAAAGATTTTATGTTTTCACTGATATGAAGTCAGAAAAAGCTTCAAATCCTCACATTTAAACAGCTGAATCTAGAGAAATCCCTCACTTGTTGAAGACTCTAAACATCTGAAAAAGTTGTGGTTAAATTTTCACAGACCAGAAGATGGACCTACTTTCTACGAGCATGTGTGCTGTCTTTGAGTTGACCATAATTGACATTTTCAGCCAACATCTGTTACAACTTTCTGTTTTCCATTTTCTGTGACGAAACGTCTGTTTAAGGTGTTGAATGGTTTTTCTTCCTGTGTTTCTTCTGGCTTTTTTGATGTTTTCCCCTGAGCTGTGTTTGCTGGCTCACAATGGACACTGGTTTCCGCTACGTGGTATTTTGTGCCAGTGATTGGACAAAATGTTTGACTGATTGATTCAGTGAAGGAACTGAAAGCACACACTCTAGTGGAGAGTCTGTCAAGATATATCTATATCTATATATATATATACACACTATATATAGTAGGGGTGGGACAAAATATTGAAACAGCTATATATCATCATCCTTCCTCGTGCGATATGAGTATTGATACGCTGGCGCTAAATATCGATACTTTAATTAATATAATAAGGCGCTCTAATAAGGCGTGCCAGATTCCCCTGCCAGCTGCCATTTCCCCAGCGTCACTACTTATGACTCCACACGGTGGCATTTATCACATGAATGAGGGAGACTTGAGCGGAAATGAATTGGCCCAAGAAGAGTTTGTACAGGTACAATGGAGGACAGCAAAGCTACTGTAAAAGACGCCCCATCCACGTTTAAGTCCAAAGTGTGGACCCATTTTTGTTCAGTGGTTCATCCAAATTTGTATCAAATCCAGTGAAAGTGACCCTGTGATTCCCACCCCTAGTTATAATGTTTGTTTAATGGCTCCTTGCCAATG
>OMNN01060272.1:3127-13923 GCA_900302755.1 Chromis chromis | reverse complement strand
TTGGCCCAAGAAGAGTTTGTACAGGTACAATGGAGGACAGCAAAGCTACTGTAAAAGACGCCCCATCCACGTTTAAGTCCAAAGTGTGGACCCATTTTTGTTCAGTGGTTCATCCAAATTTGTATCAAATCCAGTGAAAGTGACACCAAATTGCAGTAATTAAATAAATACTGAACTTAACCTTTTTACAGGCATTTTGTACTTTTCAGTTATAGATATCGTGATGTATCGTTATGTGATTGTCTTGCAATATATCGATTATCGCCGGATATCGTGTGATAGTATCGATAGTATCGGTATCGTGAGCCATGTATGGCGTATCATATCGTATCGTGAGGTACCTAGGGGTGGGAATCACAGGGTATAGTATATGTATAGTAGTGTGTGTATATGGAGCCTGTGGATTGTGGGGAGGGGCAAATGTTGATCTTGCTTGCACCAGCGTTGCCTGCAGATGCTGGATTGGACAGGAATCTGGGGAGTTTGGAGGCCCGGTCAATGTCTTGGGCTCTTTGTCGTGTTCCTCAAGCCCTTCCTGAGCAGTTTTTGCAATGTGATGAGGTACACTATCTTGTTGGGGGAGGCTGCTGCCATGGGCAGGGGGTGTGCAACAGTGTTTTGTATTCGGTACATGTTAAAGTAACATTAATATGAATTCAAGGTTTCCCAGCAGTTTTCACAGCATTGCATTGTACCAAAAATGTCTTTCAGTATTTTTAGTGTTCTGGCTGATCTGTGGGAAAATGGATGGATGGATGGATGCACACATGTGGAAACAAAAGTATCAGTGATTGTACTCGGAATCAGATTGTCATCCACTAACAACTGTCCACTTTAAGAAGAAACAATACACAGACTGGAAAACAAAATTCCAGCTATTACATAAGGGGAAGAAACCCATTTTTTAAAACCTCAACTGAACCATTTGAATCCATGTAAACAAATGTTATGACCTGATTTGACAATAGCTGCAACACCACACAGGAACCCACTGAGCTCCACTGATACACCCATGACCATAAAAAGTATGATTAAGTTTTAAACATGGAGCCACACAGTGACTGACTGTAGGAGTGAAGCAGCTCACTGACTCAGAGCTGACTGTAATCCACAAGACTCACTCTGTGATTCATTTTAATCCACAGAAATTATCTATAACTTGAGCAGCTATGAATCACACATTTCCTCTGAGGTTTATGTGGCTACCCAGATTGGTGAGTGTAAGGCAGGTAGTTTCAGTTTCGACAGGGCAAAAAAAAAGGTAGAATAAAAAACCCTGTATGGCAAAACAAACATTAATAGGGGCATGTGTGTGTGTTTACAGGGTGCAGGTAAGTAATTACATTGCCAATACTACCACAAACATGGGTCTTGTTAGGTTGAGCAGCATTTAGCAGCTATAAAATACAGTCAGCAGTTTGCAACATGAAACATTTAGCAGAGGTTCAATAGCATTAAATGAAAGATATGCCACAATAATTATCACCCTATGTTTTAGGATTAAATATTATTGACCTTAATCCTTTAGTGTATAGAAAATATGAGCGATACTAACGTTCAACACATCCTGCTGCTTCGTTTCACAGCATAATGCCAGTCTTCACGTAGGGATGAAGTAGGTCTAAACTCTATTTGTACGTTTTTATTGTTCCTTTTAAAACAGGACACGGTGTAAGATTGCAGGTGAATGAAGGTGACACGCTGCACAGTGCTCACGCAGTCGAGGCATTTGTCAAACGCTCTTACACAGAATTAGGCTAATGGGTTTGTGAGGCTCTCTGTTGAGTGCTCTCTGGGGAATCTGTGCTCAGAAAACAGAGCAAAACACGTAGTAGAGAGTTTGTAAACCAGTTCAAGAAGCTGCCTGCAGCGCAGCGACGGGTTGTAGTTGACAGCATGCCAGTGCTCCTGTCTGTTTTGCCCTTAGATGGCAATTGGAGATTGTTCAACACAACCTTATAGCAACAAATCCAAGTCTATTCAAATCCAGATGCTCTAAGCAAGTAAAAAACAAAGTGTGTGTCTGTGTGTCTCTAATATACTCAGGTGTAAGTTATGTGTGCTTACCTCCGGGCACTTTGGTCTCTACTCACAGTTTAAGGAGTTAGTGTGATTAAAATTTCTTCAGAGTGGAATTTTTGGACAGCACTAGAGGAAAATCACAGGTGCAAAATTAATGAGAATTGAAAAAAAATGTGAGGTTTTCCTGAAAACGTTCTATCGTGCAATAACGCAGGCCTGCTTGTGTCTGTTGGTGAATGGTTGTAAAGATCCACACAGAATATGTTTAGAACATTTTCTGTATCCCAGGGATGTTCTCACCTGTTTGACCATTGGTTATGGAAGAAGAATGACTGTTTTATG
The DNA here is from genome assembly GCA_900302755.1 of Chromis chromis. Classification (NCBI taxonomy): domain Eukaryota; kingdom Metazoa; phylum Chordata; class Actinopteri; family Pomacentridae; genus Chromis; species Chromis chromis. The sequence goes on along the minus strand of OMNN01060272.1, from coordinate 11,559 downwards.
GGTTAGGGATAATGTATTTTACAGATTTATTTTAAAGATTGTGATTGACTAATATAGTGTAACCCTTTTATATTTGCAATTAAAATGAAAGTCTAATAAAAAAGACTGTTCAAATGCCTTTATTTATGTTTCATATTTTAAAAGATAACATGTCAACATTTATCCTTTAGTAGGGGTGGGACAAAATATTGATACAGCGATATATCGCCGTCCCTCCTCGTGCGATATGAGTATCAATACTCTGGCACCAAATATCGATACTTTGATTAATATAATAAGGCGCTCTAACACCTGCCAGATTCCCCTGCCAGCAGCATTTCCCCAGCATCACTACTTAATGACTCCACATGGTGGCATTTATCACATGAATGAAGGACACTTGAGCGGAAATGAATTGGCCCAAGAAGAGTTTGTACAGGTATAATGGAGGACAGCAACGCTACTGTAAAAGACGCCCCATCCACGTTTAAGTCCAAAGTCTGGACCCATTGGGGCTTTGGGAGGATTGAGGGAACAAGCAAGCTGGACAAAGACTATGCCCTATGCAAGAACTGCCTCTCAAAAGTAAAGTACACAGGCAACACCATGAACATTGTATTTTTCAGTTATAGATATCGTGATGTATCGTCATGTGATTGTCTTGCAATATATCGAATATTGCAGTATTGCAGTATCGCTGTATCGTGTGATCATCGGTATCGTGAGCCATGTATTGCATGTCGTATCGTGAGTTACCCTGTGATTCCCACCCCTATCCTTTAATGTTGACAGGCTGTTATTAGTTGTGTACAACCAGACCCCATAGTAATGTAGCAGGACATTGCTTGGGACCAGAGAGTGATGATCGTAGATGGAGACATCAAGCCAGAAACAACCATTTCTTATTATTTTATCCAGTCACTATTTCTTCATTTTTTTCCCTTGCAAATTTATTTTCCAATATGTATGGCTTGTTGATTACAGCATAAAATGAAAGCCCTATAGCTTTATATCAGTTGCTTACAACATTTTTAAATTGGCTCTATGTAACAAGATAATGTATATTAATGCCGTAATAATATTTAAATTGATTAGTGTGATTTAAAAAATAGAAATCAAAGGCAGTTCTTTATGATTTGTGATCTGTTATATCGATGCAATGGTTGTTTCTTAATTAGGTAAGATTGTAGATATACATGCAGACTTGCAGCACAAATGATGTTTATCACACAGATGCAGGCCTGTCCAATTTTGATCTGATTTTCCTCTTGTTTTTCTAACCTCCCCTCTTGAAATCTCTCTGCAATCTTCTCCTCCCTCACACCCCCTCCTTCAGCCTCCAGCACACAAACACACAAATCCTGTCTCGCCTCCCCCGTCTCCATCACATTCTTAGACTCTTTCTCGCTGTTTTTTTTTTTGGTTGCTTTCGAGGAGGCTGAGCACAGTAAACACACACACAGTGCAGACAGAGCCTGGGGGTCTTCAGAGTGATGCCAGTGTTTCAGACAAGTTGACATTTCCCACCCAGTGTCTGCCATGTGTGCACCGGTGTGTGAGTCTCAGAGTGCATGCATGTGTGTGTGTGTGTGTGTGTGTGTGTGTGTGTGTGTGTGCTCCCTCTGCTCTGGAATGCCACAGTGTGTGATTAGTCTATTGTCCTAGCAGCATTTTCTATGCTAATTAACCTTCCTTCTCCTGTGGAATGCTCATAGTCTGTCTGGCTCTCTGGTTGGCTCAGGAGGAGCCGTCTAGATGTCTGATTGGTTATCAGGGTTTACAGTAGACGGTGTTTTCGCAGTGGAATCTGCACACATGGCGTCTTCTGCCCTCCTCGTCTGGGAGCTAAATGACTAATTTATTCTCTCACCCTGGGATCGAAGCTCATTAAAGCAGAGCAGTGGCTTTGTCAGTGGGAAACGCCGTGGAAGTAGACCTGTGACCCATTTTTGGGCTTGAATCTGGGAAGGAAACAAATTTAATTGCCTTTCAGTCACAGTGGCATGTGTCCAAATAGAATGTGTCAGCATAAAAATTAGGCCTAAAATTAGAGCCTTATTCAAACTGGGGTTTTAAGGCTGATATTGATAATTAAATCTTTGTGAACAGTCAAATAATGATACCTTGGCTCCTTTCTACTTTTACATAAATGCATAACATAAACTTTACGTAAACTCTGCATTTATTTTTTAATAAGAAATTTCCTTTTACAAGGTTACAATTTCATTTAGCACACACTTTTATCCAAAGCGACGTACATAGCTAGGTAGGTAGGCAGGGCAGCATTAACCCTGTACTGCCTGACCCAAGAAATAATTGACAGAAAATTCTAATCTTTGGAATCTGAAGTCTTTATTTGTCCCTTTTAACAAAATATAAACAAAAATTATTTGCTCTTTTTTTTGTATCATATGATACATCAGGCATTATATGCAATTCGGGCAATAACATTTTTATATTTTATATTATATATTTAAAAAGGCCTTATATAAAGTTTTTAACATATGGTGACACAATAAGTCTCAGGAATGTATGTATCAAATATGATAGCCATGGCATTATGGGGGTAAGGACCTTACCTAAGGGTCCTCACTGGATACCTGCACCCTGACCGGGATTTGAACCACCGATCTCCCATGCCAAGGTCTGGGGTGTTAGTCACTGAGCTATCCAGCTGATGTTTTACTGTTATAAAGTCCTGCACACTGTCTAACTTGCAAAGGTACCTTTATTGGCGCAACATTTTGGTGCTAGACCTTCATCAGACAAAAACAATGTTACCAAATCCTACCAAGGTTTTGTATGTGGACTAAATGGCCTCTAAAGTTTCTTTGGCATTTTTGTACTTTATCGCACAGATATGTGTGTGATAAGTCAAAAATGTCACTGCGGAGATTATCTTAATTCATAAACCAACCATAATATTTAAATAAAATGTGTTAATTTAGCCACTTGTAGGACTTGATCGACTATGACTTGTATAAGTGCTATGCGATGACATGTGTTGTAAATATGCGCTATATAAATATAATTGAATCGAATGTCAAAATTACTATTCAAATATCACCACAACGAACGAATATTCGGATATTCGAATATTCTGGACCAGCCCTATTGAATAGCCTCTTTGAGACATGCAGTCCTCTCAGTTCATCTGATGGCATCTGCTTCATGTATGAATGAGCACCCTGGTCACTTTTCTGCAAAAGTTGTCACAACAATCCTTCTTGGACCTAGTAACATTTCTGTATTGTTTTCAGCACAGCACAAGTTTGAATTAAATGTTGTCGCATAGGTATGCTACGACGATGTGTTTGGAGTTGGGTAAGGTGATGATCTAGGGAGGCTTTTTCCACATTTCAGCAAAAAATATTGATCCAAAAGCATCACACAGACACTGTCCCATACCTCTCTCACTCACTTTGCCCTACAATTTCTCATCTATTACAAACTGAAATGTCCATAAAAATAAAAATTACTGCGACGAAAACACAACAGCTCAAATTAATAGGATTCATGAGTAATGCATGAAATCTGCGGTTCAGTTTGTTGCTTCCAGCTGATTATAGGAGTTTTTATTTAACTGATTTTAAAGCAGTAGTAGTTAGATTATCATCCCACCTGGACAGAATGTTCAATGTTTAGGAAATCATAGATAAACTAGGCTTCGCTATTCGGACAGTTTGATAAGTTGCTATTTAGATTTAGTCTTTAGTTTATTAGAGCACTAATATGAATTTTAAATCACTTGTGGGGAACATTCATCTTAAAGTGGCCTATGTCTAAATGGGAGAATAATGTCACTTTAACGAATCGAAGCGAGCAATGTTATGTATCCCATGTCTGGAAAGGGCTCGTGTTACGACTTGGCTCTGGTAGGAAAGAGTGAAGAAACTCATAACAGTAAAGTCATTTATTGCTTAGGAAATTCAGTAAGGTGAATTAAAAAGGCAAACTACAAAGAAAAAAAGGAATCCAGCAATCTCTATCTTCCTGAATAATCACCAGAAAAGATACAAATCCATACACTCACTGGCAGCAACACCCCTGTGTATTTAACAATGATTAACTACCTATGTTCCTAAGTGTGTGCAGATACAGGGTAATTTGAACAGTGAACATGCCTAAGTAAATAAATTAGCAAGAAGTACAGTAATGAGTTGTTCACATTAAATCACAGCAGCTGCAAGCAACTTCCTTATCAACAGACTTGCTACCCCAGCTGAACATGTTCTGCACCTGGGGGTCTTGTTCATGCCGAGGCTAACATGAAGTGTGACATTTACTGATGGATTTCTGCACTGATGCAGATATTCTGGATTTACCAGTCGACCTGCGTTCAAACCCTCACATATGGTCTGAGCTGAATTTGATCATACGTCTGCATCTACAAAGGTCTGATCCACAGCAGACATTTTACAGAGTGACAGTGAACAATATGAGGACCCTGAAACTCAGGCAGCTAAAGGGAATTCAGGCATTACTGATTTTATTTACACATGTGCTTTTTCTACTTTGACTTTGTTCAAAATTAGCATTTCAGGGTCATCTGCGAAAGCCTCAGTATGGCCTCTAGTTAGTCTTAAATGCAATAAAATGTATAGTTTCAATAGTGATATGAATTCAGTTTTGTTGTACTGTAGTTGTTTTGCAGTACAGTGCAAGTGTTTTTGTTTTCTTACTTCAGTACACGTTGTACAACTGCCCAAGAGCACTGAGATGCAGGGTCTGATGTTAGTATTGTGTTTGTGGAGGCATCCCTTCCTGTGATTATGTGACGATTATGTGACAGGATGTTGTGTTACAGCTGCTGATAACTTGGCTGTTAGTTTACCTTTTGTTGCTGTCGAGGATCAGCTGATAGGAGGTCTGTTATTTTTGTGCTAGTCTTTTTAAATGTCACCCTTTTCCCAGAGGAGGATTCAGGAGCAAGCGGCGAACATGAAGTGTAAAAGTGCTTCTTTAAAATGATCATTTAATGTATTCATAGGAAGTTTGCTAGTGGGAAGTGTGTGCTCTGGTCAAGTTATTGTCTACTTGGGTGCTGTTGTGGAAAAGCTCGGGTTTAAACCTTTTTATAAGATGCTTGGTAATTTCTGAAATTGTTTTTACTAATTGCAAAAGCAAAAATATTAGCACCATTTGGGCTAAAAGACTGCTACTGTATGATTGTTAACTGTTGGGCTCATTATTTTATCCTCTATCAGGACAACTGAATGCCACAAAAATAAAATACTGCACTGTCTGAATAGAACGTGTTAGTACTATGCAGGTGCTGCAGCAGTGTGGGCGTGAGCGCAGACCAGATTGTTGTAGCTCCCAGCTTCAGTCAGCTACTCCTCCGTCATCATCATCATTCTCATCCTTGTGAACTGAGAGACCAGGAGCCCAAAAGATGTTGTCATATCCCCAGTGAGCCAGTCTGGGCTCAGCTTGCCACAAACTACAGGATGAGCTCATACTCTATTACTTATTCATAGACACCGTCACACAGGCTGACGCAACCACAGACAGACATGCTGTTTAAAGGAGGTGGGTAGGCATGTATGCAGGACAGGCTGGCAAAAGTAATGGTATTCACCAGAGGCAACCAGACAAGGCAGGATGTAGAGGATATTATTGACCTAGAACAAAAAAGACATCCAAAAGTCCAGTATGTTTTTGTGTAACACCCTGCAGATTGGGCTCTTGCTGTTCCACGCTTTGGCTGTGTCTTTGTGTGTGAATGACAAAATGTGCTTGAAATTTGGCAGTGTCTTTCTCAGAGAAGAAAACTGGCAGAATGTCTTATAGAGACTAATGGAAGCTCCATGTTTCATTCTGCCACTGTTTTAACATGCTGGGGTCCTTTTTGTTTGTCTCATTGGTTGTAATTAGTAAGCATATTCTATAACTGATGGCTGCTTTTGGACTGCAGACGCCCTCTTGTTTTCTGATCTTGAATCAGTCCCCCAGTTCACAGTGGAAATTTGACCCCAAGTTACAGGCGTCAAGGAGACACTTATTGAGGGCCTCAATGGAAAGGAGAATATTAATATGATGATGAAACTGAATTGTAGTCAAATTTCATTCAATTGTTGGAATACCAGTTGGACTGTATTTTACCCAGTTATGCGCTATATAACACTGGTGCCATAGAAACAAAAGCAATAGCAACTGAACCAGTATGCCACTAAAACTTCATCCAGCATCTTGAACAAGGACATTTTCAGCAGCAAAAGTCACACAAGGGATGGAGCCATTATCCTCAGGCTAAGCATCGATAATTGGGTCAGGCTAAAAATCTTTTTCACCAGAATTGCTCTTCTAATTACCTCCACTCACGAGTTGTTTTTGTCTACGCACTTCCTCTATACACATCAAGCTGATGAGAGCCTAAAGACACAGTGATTCTTGATAGTATTGTTTGTATCGGCTCTGTTTGTGTTTGATAACAATGATAACAATCAAGGTCAACTGTCTCACACTGTCTTCTTGTATTTCCTTTAGTGACCCTTGTTTACTTGCGTGTACACACACACACACACACACACACACACACACACACACACAGAGTGGTAGCTAGGGCAGCTCACTTGATGGATACCACGTTTTTGGTGTCCACAGTTAGCATTACTGCATTTACATTGTTCTTTATGTCAGAATGCAGAATTAGAATAAGATCTATTTGTGTTTGCAAAAGCAAAGTAGGTTATAGCAACACTAGCAGCACCTGCCCCTCCTCTTAAACAAAGATTTAAATGACCAGATTAGGCTGTGTTTGTGCTGGGCAGGTGTAAGGTGTGAATGTGTGTCAACGTGGAACAAGATGCTTAATCCCTGGCTGCCAGAGAGCAATGCTGTGTTGCTGGAAAATCAATTCTAAAATGCACATATAGATATTGTAAAATGGTAGTTTGTTTTATAATAAATGTTGCTGTCCCATAAAAACATCTTTGATGTTTTGAATCTCATATTGTACAAGTATGAACTTCTAAAAAATGTTCTTCTAAGGAACGTGCAGCGGTAACATAACATAAAATGAGCAAGGATTAAAGATAATACATGATACACTATAGTGGACTTGTCTGAAGATTCTCAGTCATACAGGTCATGGTTATCCTCATAGTTTCAATCGTAGCATCTGGACTTGCTTGAGTTAGCTCGAAGACATTTCACCTCTCATCCAAGAGGCTTCATCAGTTCTAAACTGACTCGTTGGGAGTTCCAGGTTTTATACTCTTCAACTCTTAACACTATTGAAACTCCAGTCTGCTGGATGTATGTTGTCCCTCCCTCATTATGCGAGTCGTTAGGTCCTTCCCTCTCACAATGGGATTCGTTAGGGACCTTTGTGGCCAGGTGTGAAACTGTGGCAATGAATACACAGGTGAGAGGTGATGTCTCAAGGCTCCCTCTCTGTTCAATGAAGGTTTTTCTAGTTTAACATAGATGGCTTCCTTCACCCCCCTCTCAAATCTATGAAAACCTTCATTGAACAGAGGGGGAGGTTTGAGACATCACCTCTCACCTGTGTATTCATTGGCACAGTTACATTATTTACCCAGGTAGAACAGAAACTTTTCAAACCTGGCCACAAAGGGCCCTAATGAAACCCATTGTGAGAGGGAACGACCTAACGACTTGCATAATGAGGGAGGGGCAACACTCACCCAGCATACTGGACTATCAATAGTCTTAAAGGCTCCTGAAGAGTATAAAATCTGGAACTCCCAACCAGTCAGTTTAGAACTGATGAAGCCTCTTGGATGAGAGGTGAAATGTCTTCGAGCTAACTCAACCAAGACCAGATGCTACGATTGAAACTACGAGGACTATAGTGGACTAACTGTTTAAAGCAAGTTGCAAGATGATTTTCACACTGTTCAATAATCTAGCAACTTCCCCTGGAAGTGCTTTTTAGCTGATGTTTGTTGAAAGACTTCAGTTCTGTGTATGGCATCTATCTATTCACATTCAGCAAGAACCAACAGCTGACATGAAGTAATGGTTATTATATCTGACAGTGAATCATCCTCTTTCTGTGCAGAACACACAGACAGACAGAACATGGTAGAAAGAGGGTGGAGATTGTTTATTGTCAGCACAAATAGACATCTGACAACAAACCAGTTGTTATTATCCCTCTGTGTGTGTGTGTGTGTGTGTTCAGAGAGCTGTAAATGATTGTGTTTTTCCAGTTGAGCAGAGCCTTTGTCGCTGTGTATCCTGAAGACACAAACAATCTGACACCAAGAGAATAGAGGTGTCTTGTTGATGCCTTGATTCACTAAATTGTCATGAAGCTCCTGCCAAAAAGGAGTAAAATAAATAGTTTTTAATTACTAGAAAGAAAATTAAGGGATTTATTTGACTGATTTCCAGCTGTTCCTTGGACTCCTGATGAAGAAATGAGGGAAGGATGAAAGAAGGGAGGAGATTAAAACAGAGTCGAGAGGAAATTATATTTATTT
>OMNN01060233.1:2212-18696 GCA_900302755.1 Chromis chromis | reverse complement strand
CACCACAGCCTAAACATTGGAAAAAATACTATAGTATTGCCTATAATACATCGTATATGTAAGACCTGATCATTATTATTTTATTTAGCATTTATTTAACCAGGTTAGTCCCACTGAGATCAAAGATCTCCTTTACAAGGGAGAACTGTCCAAGGGGGCAGCAGCATAGTCACATTAAAAACAATAAACAACAGATAACACTGACAACATTAAAAACTTGCTCACATAAAACACTGGCACACAGACAGGGTAGACTGCAATGATTTCACCAGAGCTTTAAACTCATTCAGTGCAACAAGGGCTTGAAATTGAAGTTGAGATTGTAAATTATTCCAAGCATTAGTTGCGGAAAACCTAAATGCTTTCTTGCCCAGTTCAGATCGTACTTTGGGGACGACAAATTGCAGAGTATCCATAGATAGTGACTTCCATGTTTCCTTGTTAAAAGACAAGACAAATAGCAAGGAGTAATACCCAGAATGCTTCTGTAAATAAACACATACCAATGACTGAAGTGACTACACTACAAATTATAAACTACACTATAAACTGCCAAACTGCAAAAGTTTCACAAAAGACACACTTTTGCTCTGACCACAGAAATATTATTATGTGTATTTGATCGTTATGACTGCTTGATTAAGATAAAAGCAGCTGCAGAAAACATCTTTTTTTTTTTTTTTTTGATTTACCCAAGTTTGTTTTATAACCTGACAAGGCGCTAAATGAGGCTATGGAATTCAAAACAGCTGGGATGGACTTTTCAGGGTTCAAAAAATACAAAAGAACATCATCAGCAAAAAAAAGGAAATTACATGATTTTTTCCATTCCTTGCGATCCCTGTAATATCAGAGTTAGACCTAATTGCTTCGGCTAAAGGTTCAATAAACAGAGTAAACAATAGTGGTGATAAAGGGCACTGTCTACAACCCCTGTGCCTTCAGATGCCAGGCCATTAGTGTTGACCTTGGCCGTTGGGTTTGAGTAAAGGTTTTTGATCATATTAATGAAATTTGAGCCAAAGCCAAATTTATCCAATACTGAAAACATGAGAAAACAGCTTTAATCTGAAGCACAAGCCGTTTTTGGCAGACGATCACTTTTTGGCACAACACCAGTAATCTTACTAGGTCGCACCTAGTAGCGTTTCTGTATAACGTTCAACGCCCCTGGTTCAACCACAGACTGAATCACCAGCAGCAGCTAAGTCTGAGTAGTAAACATATCTCCAGCCACAGCTTCACCATCACATCACACATTATTAGGGTTGCATTAGATCAGCATTGTGAAATAACATAAAAAGTATTGCAATGTAAAGCAACAGTACTGAGAGGTAACACAACACTACTGGGGGGGTGTAACACAAGAAGTACTGCGAGACAAAACTATTGCAAGGAAATGAAGAAGTATTACATGGTAATGCAAAAAGTAGGAAGGAAAAGCAAAAGTCTTGTGAGGTAACAACAAAAAATATTGCAAGATAGTGCAAAAGTAATATGAGGTAACACAAAAAGCCTTCAGAGGTAATGCAAAACTACTGCAAGGTAAAGGAACAGTACTGGGAAGTAACACAAAACTATCGCAGGGTAATGCAAAACTACTGCGAGGTAGCACAGAAAGTATTTCAAGGTAGCACATCACTGTTGTGAGATAATGCAAAGGTATTGCAAGATGATGCATAAAGTGTTCTGAGGCAACACATAAAGTATCGCAAGGTAACGTAAAACTATTGTGAGGTAACATAGAAAGTATTACGAGGTAACGCAACGCTATTGCGCGAAATGCAAAAAGTAAGTAAGTAAGTAAAACTTTATTTATATAGCACTTTTTAAAACAACATGTTACAAAGTGCTTAACACAATAAAGAAATAGAACAAATAGGAAAAACAAGAATAGAAAAACAATTACAACATGCAGATACAAACTTTCTGACACACACTGAACATCATGGCCACATAAATCACAAACAACCCCTGAGACAGACCCATAACCAACACTTCATACACCAGTACATAGACGCAATATAGACATAAACAAACATCCATACACAAGTATATGCATACACACGCACACACACACTACACTGTCCTGATTTAATAAAATGCCTGTTTATATAGGTGAGTTTTTAAGAGTCGCTTGAAACTGTCTATTTACTTACTTACTTACTTACTCTATGGAATCTGATGATCTGATGGAATGGGGAAGACTATTCCAGAGGGTTGGAGGCAGAATAGCAAATGCATGGTCACCTTTAGTTGATAAGTTGGAGCGGGGAACGGACAGGAGGTTACGGTTTGATGAACGGAGTGGTCGTGAGGTTGAGTAGGGAGCTAGGAGGTCAGAAATGTAACTGGGGGTGAGGTTGTGCAGGGCTTTAAAAGTAATTAGGAGTATTTTGAAGTGAATGCAGGAATTTACTGGAAGCCAATGAAGGGAAGCGAGTACTGGTGTGATGTGGGACCGACGACTGGTTCGTGTTAATAATCTGGCAGCTGAATTCTGAACTAATTGAAGGCGATTAAGGGAGGACTGACTGAGGCAGGTGAAGAGAGAGTTGCAGTAATCTAGACGGGAGAAGATGAAGGTATGAATGAGGAGCTCGAGGTCAGAAGGGGAGAGGATGTGTCTAATTTTGGCAATATTTCTAAGTTGGAGAAAACAGGACTAGACAAGCTTAGTAACATGTTGGTAGAAGGAAAGATGCTGGTCGAAGATGATTGCAAGGTTTTTGACAGTGAGTGTGATGTTTGAGTGGAGGGAACCAATAAACTGATGAACTGAAGTGGAGAAGGTGTCTGGTCCGATTAAGAGAATTTCTGTTTGACTTGGGTTTAGGTGAAGGCAATTGTGGGACATCCAGTCTTTAATAGCAGCTAGCAAGACTTACTTGGTAAGTCTTGTGAGGTAGCACAAAAAGTCTTGCAATGTAGTACAAAACTATTGTGAGGTAACGCAAAAGTATTTCAACAATAATGCAAAAGTATTTCGAACACAAAAAGTATTGTGAGGTAACATAAAACAATTTGATGTAATGCAAAACTACTCTGAGAAAAACGCAAAAGTATTAAGAGGCAACACAAAAAGTACTTTGAGGTAATGCAAAAGTATCCCAAGGTAACGTAAACCTATTACGAGGTAACGCAAAAGTGGTATGAGGTTGCACAAAAAGTGTTCTGATGTAAAGCAAAGCATTGACAATGCAAAAAAATAAATAAAAATGCAAGGTAATCCAAAAAGTAATACAAGGTAAAGCAAAACTATTGTGAAGTAACACAAAAAGTATTAAAGATAAATGAAGTAAAACTATTGTAAAGTAACACAAAATTAGAAACAGAAAAAGTATTGTGAGGTAACTCAAAAGTTTTCCACACTTTCCTTTTTTTTTTCTTTAAATTTTGCTTAAAATATCTTTCTTTTATATCAACAAACGTATCTTTTCAACTGTTAAATTTGGAAAACTAAACAAAGAAAGTCTTAAAATAATCCCACCTGAGAAAAACGTGTTTTGGTATTTTCTTTAATAAATGTCTCGATTTATTATTAAATTGCCAGAATTGTTGAAGACAATCTTTCGGTAGATTCACTAATCGATTAATCGATAAGTAGTTTCCGGTCCACCTTCAAACCTGCAGCGTGGTGCTTAAAGTTCAGACCTTCCCCTCCCGGCTTTACGAGCGTCGGTGGGCGGGGTTAACGCTCACAATGACTGGGGTCTTCACGGAGGCAGCACCGCTCTCTGCTCACCGGAGGTTGTTCAACTGTCTGACCGAATATTTTCTCTCCAAACCGGCCCGGCGGGTTTACAGTTCTTCAGCGGAGAGAGTTGAAGCCGCCGCTCAGATGTTGGAGTCCAGGGAAGTTGTTTTGTCGGCGGCGGTGAGCAGCGAGGAGCCGCTGGTGGAGAGTAACGGTCCGTTAGCCGGATGCTAGCTGCCGCGCAACAGGTCGTCGGTCTCCAGTTCGCTGAGCGTCATGGACCGAGGTTCCTTCTCCAAATACTCCTGGATCGACTTCGCCTTCTCGGTGGTCGGAGTCTGCACCTTCCTGGTGGACTGGGGCTCCGACGTGTGGGTGGCCACCGAGTTCTACCTCCGCGGGGATCTGCTGTGGTTCGGGCTGCTGGTCGGCCTCATGGTTCTGTCCTCCGTCGTGGTCCAGATGTTCAGCTGGTTCTGGTTCCAGTACGACCGGGAGCTGCCGGGCTTCGGGGCTCAGACCGGGGCGGGGACGGTGCTGTTCGGGGACCGAGTGAAGCTGTTCTGCCTGCTGCATGTGCTGCAGCTGGGCTTCCTGTGCAGGTAAACACACCTGGACCGGAACCAACCGGATAGTGTATTAGTGTGAACCCGCAGGTTTGTGGTGTAGGAAGAGGTTCAGCAACAGACGGAGTGATTCACACGAGAAGGAAGTAACGTTTTCCTGAACTTATGCAGCAGTTTGTCTCTATTATAATAATAATAAAGTTTATTTCTATGGCAGCTTTCAAAACTGGAGTTACAAAGTGCTTTACAAAACATTAAAATACAAAAAACTTCAACATTTGTAAAAAAACAAAAAACAAAAAAAAAACCTTAAAGGAGATTGTCTCTTACTTTTAATAGGGTTTTTACCAGTTTTTAGTGTAATTAAAGACAAAATACATGTTCAATAACACCACATTGAACAAGGAATGGGAGATATGGTAATAGTTTTATTTACAGCCCAGCCCCAGTCACAGAAAAATAATTACATTTAAGAAGTGGAAATCACAGAATCTTCACTTAAAAGAATAAAATAAAATTCTCAAACCAGTAAATAATGAATAAAAATAGTTGGATATTTCTTTAATAGTTGACAACTAATTAATTATTTGACCTTATAGGTGCTTATTGTTTGTAATTTGGTCAATAAACGTCTTGTTTTATCCAAATATATTCAGTTTATTGTCATAAAGGAAGAAAGAAACCAGAAAATATTCACATTCAAGACGTTGGAATAGAGAGAATTTAGACATTTTTTTCTTGAAAAATCAGTCAAACGGATTATTAAATAATAATTTTATCCACATCCCAAAGATATCCAGTTTACTGTCATATATGGAGGACAGAAATGAGAAAATAATTACATTTAAAAAGCAGCAATCCCAGAATGTTGACCTTTTCTTCTTAAAGAAATACTCAAACCAATAAATAATGAATAAAAATAGTTGGAGATTTCTTTAATAGTTGACAACTGATTAATTATTTGGCCTTATATGTGCTTATTGCTTGTAATTTGGTCAATAAACAAGTTGTTTTGTCCAAATATATTCAGTTTATTGTCATAAATTAAGAAAGAACCCGGAAAATATTCTCCTTTTTTGTTTCCCAAAGCCAAAGATTTGAGTAATTTTTGTTTGACTTGTGGTTGGTTTGACTTCTATTTGTTGTTTTTCTTAGTTCTTTATGGATTTACCTGGGTTTTAGTGACTGTAAAAGTGTCATGTTGGACATTTTCCACAGTTTTACAGACAGATTTAACTGCAATCAGAGAATTATTTTTTTTTTTCCAGTTTTACTGTAATTAAAGCCAAAATGCAGGTTCAAAAACAGCACATTGAACAAGGAATGAGAGATACAGTCACAGAGGAGGACAGCAATGAGATAATATTCACATTTAAGGAGCTGAAATCAGAGAATTTAGACTTTAATTCTTAAACTAACTACTCCAACTCCTTGGACGACAAGATGTTTAATCCAGATGTTTATTGTATACTAAGATTATTTTAACATGTTAAAAATGGCTAGAACACTATGTTTTGTCAGGGATATTTTCCAGGTCGATGGTTTGGCACAGCTGCTGTCTGATCGTCTTTTATTTATAGAACTAAACAGATTATTGGGTCAGTTTTTCAGAGTGACACAAACACTCTTGATGAAGCTAAATGTGGTAAAGTTTTCTTCTTTCTGTCGATTACTGAAAAACTAAACTGGATAATTCCACAGAATAACTCAGGCAATGTGAATATCAGGTGTGGTAACTAGTAAATCCAGTAACTTAGAGAAGTGAACACGTGAAATGTACAAATAAATGAGTTAATGAGGGATGAAAAGCTTAAATACCTGAGTGCTGCTGAAGACACTTAATTCATCTTGACGGGTTGTTTCCATTGGAATTTTTCATCACATGACTTGAATACATCTATGTGGAAAGAATGAATCATTGGGTGATTTTTCTAGAGGAGTGAATCTGCACTGGAAATAGAAAAATATTTAAAAAGACTGGAGAAAAAACCCCAGTTTGGAATCTTACTGATGTGATGCAAGACTGGGAAAGCTTTACAAACCAAATGTGGCTTTGCTGTCATCATGCTGAGCTCTGACCTGCTGATTTAAATGGTCAAACACATCAGCTGAGTTTCCTCGTGTGGTGGCAGCAACTGCAAGTCACTACTACTACTACTAATAATAATAATACATTTTATTTACAATGCACTTTACATTTCGACACAAAATCTCAAAGTGCTACAGATTCAGAAAAATATACTAAAAGAAAACACCAAAACAACAAAATAAACAACATAATAGATATAAAAGGCAAAAAGACACAGATCAAGCATACGCCTTGGAAAACAGATGGGTTTAAGTCCCTTTTTAAAACTGTCCACAGCCTGTTGTGTCCGCAGATGGTCGGGGAGGGCATTCCACAGACGAGGGGCAGCTGCGCAGAAAGACCGGTCTCCCAATGTAGAGAGTTTGGTTTTGGGGGGTTTTAGGAGGTTGGCAGATTATGAGCGGAGGGAACGGGTGACAGTCTGTGTGGTGAGGAGTTCTTTGAGGTAGAGAGGGGCGTTTCCATGGATGCATTTATAGGTGAGGAGGGAGATTTTGTTAGTCAATTCTGGATTTGACAGGAAGCCAGTGGAGTGATTTCAGGATTGGGGTGATATGGTCATGTTTTCACACCCTCATCAGGATCCTAGCAGCGCTGTTCTGGATGGACTGAAGCTTCTGGATGCTCTTGCTAGGAATCCCGATGAGGAGTGCATACAGAAGGAGTCCAAGATCAACCCTCGTGTGAGAAACAGAGAGAATGCGACGGCCTTTCTCATACACCTTGGGGTCAAAGTGTCAAACTGATGAACACATCTCACCTGTTTCAGCTTTTGCAGCTGGTCGAGCTGTTCCTGAAAAAACAAAGAAATATTGCACAGACATGCTATTTGTTGTATTTGGACTTGTTTCGTGTTCAAATTCTCACTGTGCGAAGATGAGCTTCCGCTTGCTTCTGATGTGGTTCTGTAGCTCTGCTGGGTTTTGGCTCCCTCCCTCTGGGACTGCCTTGATCAGCATGTAGTTATGAACTCAGTCACTCATCTCCTAATCAGATGAATAGCAGCTGTTTATAAAATTGACTGCTCTATACATGATGAGGCAACTTTCCTCCCACTCTAATTGTTGCTATAAAGCACACTTCTGTCAAATACCTCCATTACTGCATTACTGTGTACACATACATACTGATCCAAGTGGAGATCTCTGTCTGAGTAGTCAGCCGCTCCCCCAGCAGATGGAAGCTGTCATCGCTGTCTTTCTCTTTGTCACTTCCTCCATCTCTTGCCTTCTCATTCACACTTCATCTCCCACAATCACTGTTTTGCATGTTGTGTCCCTCTGCTTCATGTTTGTGTGTGTACTTACGCGTCTTTGCTTTTGTTCATGCGAGCGACATATGCATGATAGAGTGCGAACAGGTTTATTTGATCTCAGCGCTAGATTCACAGGTTGTCATGTATGTCTAAGACTGCAGGTGGCTTGAGCTCACATGGACCTAAACTCAGCATACTAAACATCTGTTGTGTAAGCCATTAACACCCCGCCACGAGAGTGCGAATTAAAAGGAAGAGGGATTTGAGTATTGCTGTGTATCTGCTAAGCTGGATTGAGTCACTCTGAACAGCAGTTGTGGGTACAGTTAAGTGTGCAGGGTGAATTGGATGCTGCAGAGTGAGTTTATGGCTGTGGCCTTGTCGGCGTTACAGAGAAGGAACACAGTGACTTCACATGGTTCTGACTGGGCAAGAGTTCAGAGGGTGTCATCAAACTATCAAACTATCCTTCCTGGCACTCTTTTAAAACACAGTTTCATTTAAAATGGCTTTGTAAGCCACAGCATCTCTGTACTGGTATTATCTTATGGGCTGTACTGCACATATATTCATCAGTATTAATCGTAGTAATATGTATGTCTATGTATTCATGAAATGTATTCATATTGATAATGACTTTATTTTTTTCCCAGATAGGTTCACAAATCAATATTTTTGCAATGTTATTTCATATTTTTTTCTTTTGTTAATACATATAGACTATACTAATTATAGCAGCTCCATGTTCACCATATATATGTTTTAGTGGCTTGTGCGCACAAGAAGGCTTAACTGTTCTATAGAAGTGAGGGTAACTCAGTCCCACAATAACACTCTGTGGGTCCAGCTCTGTGAGTGACTTCTATCACAATTAACACATCTGTCTCCCAAAAATGACATTCTCCTGGATCATGTTTGTTTGTGATGTATGAAAAATGTGTTCTGAATCAGCATATCTTGGCTCTTTATTGCTTTACTGTCTCTTCTTTTTAGACAAGCAGTCATATATCCACTGGCCAGGACTCATCACCCTGGTAACCCAGAAAATGGAGGAGGAGCTTCAAAGATGTCCTTAGAGGGTTCAACAGAGTCTCACCGACTCAGGGAGAGGATGAAATGTACGTCACATTGTCTCTAGTAGACCCTCACATACTTGTGGATGGTGAAAATATAACACTGGCCTTACTTTCCACGGCCGGCCTAAGGCCAGTGTTTTACGATCTATGTCCATGAGTACACAAGGGTCCACAATAACTACACATCTGTGGTGCAGCTGGGTGCAAGCTGTCCGTGTGGGACTGTAGTCAAGGCCTTACACTGGCTTTATCCTGTCCGTGTCACTCTTTCAAACTGGAAGTCTTTTCCTATTACTTTCCACAAAAAAAATATGTTTGTTTCAAATTGAAATGACATTTCTTTCAAAACATAAATAAGAATGCAGGGTGCAGTTGCATTGGAATGTCATTTTTGGGAGACAGGGTTACGCATTATACATCCAGCCATTTAATGGATTGTTAATACAACAGTTTTGATCAGTGCAGCTTTAAGAACTAAAGACTGTCCGGCAAATTAGTTCTCGTTATCTCTGCTACTTATTGTTCTGTTTTTCTTCTTCTTCTTTTTCTTCATTTCACCTAGAGTCAGAGGGGAAAAGACAGTATTTCAAATTTAATTGCAATGTTTGTTGATGTTGAAAGTAATATTGCCCAATCTATGGCAGTGGGATAAAGTATAGTAGTATAAAGAAGAAGAAGAAGCTCTTTTCACAGGGGGATGCAGCAGTGTTCTGTTGCTGACTACCAAACAAATAATATATATAGCTATACTAAATGGAGGCAGTGTTTACCATGTACATTAAATGGCAGAGCATCTTTGCAGTGTTATTAACATTTCACCAAACAGCTCCATAATTAAGACATACATTAGGAGCTACCTAAATGATTAAAATGTAATTGCACATACAGATGTTTTGTCTCATCTCCAGTTATAGAGCTGCAGCAGTGTTGTTGCAATATGTGTTATTTATGTTATTCCAGTGTCGACATATGGAGACTTTTAGACTTGTATCTTTCATGTATTTTCATAGACATTTTAGGCGTTGATATTAGCTGGTTATTACGATTTGGAAGAATTTTATTTCATGCTCGACTATGCAGTCTGATCAAAGAAAAAATACTGACATGGTTCATATGTTTTTGTTTAATTGTCAGCCAACTGAAAATTATTGAGTAGTTTACAAAAAAAGATAAGAGAATGAATACACAACATATTCCCCCCAAATTATTCTCCCATCCAGTGATGGGTCCCTTGCTGGATGTTATGAAGTACTGACTAGGAAAATTTATTTTCAGGTTTCTGCTGTTTCAAAGTCATTGCTAGTGGGAATATCAAACTGAAATCATAAGCACAGATCAAATATATTGCAAAGGCTGCAAAATGGGCTTTTACTTTCCTTCTCATGCTACCAGTGGGCAAAGTAGTGCCAATCAGAAAGGACTGTCTCCCTGAAGCCCAGAAGAACTGGGAGCCCATTTCTGCAAGCAACTTTTTGCATCATAAAAACTTGTGCTGATCTTTTCATCACAAAATGTAGCATAAGACCAAAGATGTCTTTTTCAGGTGGATTTACTTTTTTAACTTAAGTCAAAGGTGCATTTTGGTTGCTTACCAATCGATTTCTCTAAATATATGAAGAAAAAAATCTGCTTCAATGCAACAGATGACATGTCCAGGTTTCCATTTAATGTCATTTACTGTATTATTTTGTAGGAGCATCTCACTGAGTCATTGATCTATGCTGAGCTGCACACCTTTAGCACTGAAGGGTGGAGGGTATGCAGGGCTGTTGCCTGTTCACATAGTTCAGAGTTGTGATCTTGAGCTGATACACTGATCATATACGTCCTTTATATCCACACTGGTACTGTTTGTCCTTCACCATGGCAACCAGACAGCTTGTCATGGAAATCTGACAATCATTACATCTCATGGGCCAAAAATGTAGAGCACCAGACTCAGCTGATAGAGACTAAAGCTGATGTGTTACTATGGCAACATCATTTGGATGAACATTTTCGTAGCAGCAGGGACTAACAGTGTAACTTTCCAAGGATCATGGTTTTTTCCCACCAAAGCAAATAATTTGTACATGAAAATTAGAAACATTGGAAGAAACAGTTGAATAAAACGATCATGTTGGATGCTGGTACATGTATCTAATCTTTAACACTGGTCTAGCGCTCAGTCACCGGTCTGCATTAGAAACCAATTGGAGCTCACTTACAGTCATGTCAGGAAGACTATTTCACGTTAGATATTTTTTCTTCTAATACTCTCTGCTTCACTACATTCATATATTTTCATTTACTTCCACAGCCCTGTCAGAGCACAACAGCAGCTCCCTCTTGGATAATACCAGCAAATAAAAACACCTAAAAGCACAACTGCTGCTGCAGCAGACACAGTACGACTAGTAATACCCAAAGTACTCCTTGTATATGTAAAATGTAAAATGCTAAACTACAACAAACAAAACAAAATGAAAAATAACTACAATGGACGTTATTATTATATGTGTTTCCTTGTCATGTGTGGATTTACTGTGTCATAATTAAACAGGACAATTAATTAACTTACTTGTGTTTAATAGGTGGGTTGATAGTTAAGCTATGGATACATACAACAAATTCATTTCAAACACAGAGAACAGAGCAAAATGTTGTGCTGCATTTCAGTTTTGTCCAAAAAGGAGCAACATAAAATATTCCTCACTAAATGCAAAGCAATGTCATTAAATGTCATGAAGAGGTGCAAGAGAGCGTTTTCCATTTGAAATGGAGATGTGTCATCAATGTCCAAATAAAGAACAAGTGGACTGCTTTGGGCAGAACCATGGGCAGAGTTTATCATTGCTGATATGAGTTAATAGCAGTCATGACAGACTGACTTTTCACAGAAACAGATCCCTGTGGGCTGCATTAAACCTGCGATGACAACGGCTGTGGATAGAAAAGATAAAGTTACATTTTTTAAGTGACTGATTTGTTTGAATTTACACATTATGAATCTTTCATTTCTGGTGACACCGGCCAAGCTATACTATAAATGCATGAAGGAATCATGTGGGAGGACTAGACAGATACCTTACAATGTAGTATAAATTCCATTATCACAAAGTTACAGCCTTTTACATGAAGCTCAATCCATACCACCCCACCACAAAAAGAGTATGTGTTGCTGAACTGTTCCTGGATTGCGTTCTATAGTAAGACAATTGTGCGCTCCCACATCTGTTTAACAGAATTTAATCTGAATAAAACATTTAAATTCATAAAGCAGTTGAGTAAATAGTATACAATTCAGATGTAATTTTTGCAATCTAGCCTTCTATATTCCAGTATTTATGCTGATTGTTGTGCACTATGACTCCATGAACAGCTGGATGCACAACTGGGTTTGTAGCAGAATTAGACTGATATAGTGCTGAGACACTGTCAGCGTGTTATCTTCCGAAATCCCTTTGCATCAGTAAATAACAGGACAGTTAGTTACAGCTGTAGTATCTGGGGGTTATTTCATGGCAATGGACAAAGTTAGTACCAAAAGCAGACTCAGCTGACTGAGCAGGTCAGGTTATGTAAAAGGTCCATAACTCGCTGGGTCTTGCAGTCAATAGGAGAAGGTGTAGGATGATCAGCGAGCAGTAACTCTGATGTGATAAATAGGACAGCTTAAACGCTACATCAGTTACACAACATATACAATCAGGATGGTACAATTATTTCCTCACTTCCAGCCATCTTCTTGCTGACTCCTGGTGCACATGGCACTTTAACATTGTTTTGGACTAATTAAAAAACAAACAAACAGGAAATTCAAAGAGTAATTTCAGGATTGTCCAGTCATGTGTCACGTCATATCAAATGCAACTGCAGCTCGACTCACAGTTAACAGGTTAGTTCCTGGGAAAGTTCCATCATTGGAGTGGTAGGCATAGACATATATACGTAGACGCCGCATTGACTGCTGCTGCGGATTGGAGTGACGTACCTACGCGGCGGCCATCTTGGTAAGGGCACACTCGCTCCTACAGTGCATTATGTCTATAGAGGAATGACATGTCTGCTCTATAAAAGTGATCATAAATTCATCAATTGTCAACATATATTCACGCAGGTTGTTTGTTACAAACGTCAGACATGGAGGACCAACAGACATTTAAAAAAAATTTTTTTACATCCAAGCATCCTGTCATAGCTACGTGTCTGAGGTTTTTAACAAATCAAACTGTTTGGAAATCGACCAAAAACTTAGTGAATAATTCTACTTTCAGATTGTGGAGTACCTCTTACCTCCATAGATGTCCATGCACTCCCTCCTCTGCTCTGCCCTTACCAAGAAGGCGGCGCTTTAGGCACGTCCCTCCACAGTCAATGCGGGGTCTATGTATATATGTCTATGGTGGTAGGACCTGTTGTCTTCGTAGCTTCACCCACTACTGACATCTTGACCTCTGATGTAATGAATTTACTATTTTTTTCCCCCCAAATCGTGCCAGTATTCAGCAAATTTATTGAAGTCCCACATGTGTCTTTCATTTTTTCAGCTCAAAATACTGCAGTGATAGTTCACTTCACCATGACTGTATAACTCCTGGTTTTAGGCCCGTTCTAAATGCGCAGTCTCAATGTGTGTGTAGCTTCACATACAGTTGAGCTGCAGCTGTCCACACCCCCTTCAGTAAGAAGACTCTCTCTGCATCAGTGATGGACCTTCGCGGTGGCTGACACCAAGGCTGACAGCAAATGCATGACATTCTATCGCTTCTAACGCGATCATTTTACATGGAACTATCACAGAATCCACATCAAAGTATGAAGCATATCCATATTCTCAGAGCTTTTATTTGACACCTCCAGGTTTTAAGACATACAAACCTTATGGGATCTTTATAGGTCTCTTGCAGTTTTTCCCACCATTTGGAACTGCAAGAGTTAATTGCATAGAAATCTTTTAATGTTAAATAAAAGTGCCCAATACACTCCTTTGTATGGTTACAATGTTGAAAGGCTTGACTCATTTGATTAGAAACTGTAATAAGATCCGACTAAATTTCAAGAAGAAAATTAGTTAGACAACTTCAATTTTAGATTTTATATAAAAAATGATTTATTACTGTTGCATATACCTGTCAGCTGTCTTTGTCTAAAGGGATTTGAAATTCACCTGACAATATTTCTGAGACTAAGTGTGAGCAGGGTGGCGGTTTGGGTGTGTGGATCAGCAGTCTCCATTGATCTTCTGCCATCCCCAGCAAGACTCTAGTGTCACGCTGGACATGCACTTATTCTGTCTCTTATTAGATACAGGCACACAGACACACACACACACACACACACACACGTACACACACACACACACACACACACACACACACACAAAGACGCCCTGTCAGCACACTGGGCCGTTGCCCAGGGCCACTCAACTACATTCAGGGAAATGTCATATCTCCTCAATTCAAAGACAAGCAGCACATTTCTTTTTCTGTGATGTTTAAGCTCACATGTACCCTTTACATTTACATGTAGTACTTGGAATACAAGAGGAAACGCAACAATATTGTGCTGTAGGAGTTTTCTGAAATAAGACAGGACGTTTATGTCTTGACAGATAGCTTGAAGATGAATGCAGAAGGAGGAGAGGAGGAATTGTACACTTACAAAATGTACCTATTCACTGTCTGCTCTGTCTGTCTGGAACAACTACTATCTACTTGATACACTGCTTTCAACTCTTTTCACACAGCTGTGGCGAAGTCACACAGATTTTTCACATATCAGTCTGAAAGGAGACAAATTCACACTGACACCCTTAAGCTGCGACACTGATGCCACAAGGAAAACTTTAGCAGAGCGGCTCTTCAGAATTAAGTTCGAGAAGGTAATTTTTCAGGACATTTTTCAGCTGAGTATACAATGATGAACAATTGTTGTCTTTGAGCCATTAGCGTGGTTTTTCCAAATAAAACAGGCTGGGGTTTCCTCCATTTGGCAGCCATAAATGGCCACAGACATATGCCTAGAATAAGTGAACAAATATAGCAACAAAGTGACTCAATCCATTTCACTGCCTGTGCGGTCCTTTCTAGAAGTGGGAAAGATCAGCACGCGATAAATCACCTCACTGCTCGAGTGTTTTACATGATTAGATGGTGGAGGGAACATTAAATCAAGCTCGATTTGCTAATTGACTGACTGCAAGACCCTTATCCCAGTGCATTCTGGCTGTATCCATGCATAAATGAAAATGACTGTCCGAAAATAAATAAATAAATTAGCCACAAAAAGCCCCCTCCATCACACAGACAATAACCGGAGTTGATTGTTATGATGCTCGGTTTCAGAGGCCGTTATATGCATGCAGCATATACGTCTCTCCAGCTCCAGCTCTGTGCTGCCTCTTGCTTTCGTCATTTTTGTTGAATCATACAAAGGCAGCTAGATAAATCAGAATTTGAGCAACGTCAGCAGAGCCAGTTGAAGAAGGGTGCAGTGATGTGAAATGTGGGGAGCTGACCTTGAAAAAATGCTCAATTTGTGTTAGCGGTGGGGGCTAAATCTGGTTAAATAGCGTGCGCTCCAAGCCCAGAGGATGCCAAAATATTCTGTGGCTACGCATAATGTTTAATGTTGTTACAGAGGAGCAAGACAGTTACATAATGAAACAAAAACATTACTATGCATAGAAACAAAATGCAGGATCAGATCTTCCAAATTTCTCTTTTATATTTATCATATAGACTTTAAAAAGTCACCTAAGTCTGCTTTGCTTTGACCCCTTTTATTCAGTTTAACACAGAGTTAAAGTATATAGTATAACTCCACTCTGGTACGCTGAATGTTAATGCCCGAGCCTTTCAACGAGATATCAATGGAAATTTATTGGAGCACACTCAAGGACAATTGACTTAAAGCAAGGATATCACTCTTTAGTCTAGCAGAGGAGCTGTAATGATGAGAAATTCTTCAGTGAAGCATTGTAACCCCAGCAGTGCCTACCTGGAAGCAGAGAGTGTGGGAGCAACCAGAGTCATTGCTATGGAAACAAGCCTAACACGGCCAGGAAAAAGGCATACACAGGGCATAACTTAAAGCAGAACCTGCACCGCGGAGGAAAGAATGCTCTAATTGATTGGTCAATAGCGCTGATGGAGGTGCAGAGAAATACCTTGCTCCATTTTCCCAGGTCGCACCTGTGTAGCGCATTTTTTTTCCCATGTCTAGGCAGAAAAAAGTTGTTGTAACAAACGGTAACAAGTCTGTGCAGGAGACAACGATAAAAGCCGGGGGAGAGGAGGGATATCTGCACAGCTGCTTCATGCTGGAATCTAGATGTCCACAGCAAATTTGATTGACCTGGTTATATTAGCTAGAGGGCTATGAAAAAAAACATCTGAGTGTATAATTCGCTGGACAGTTGAACTTCTTATTGCAGCTTGTAGCGCCACATTATGTAATAACGCCGCATTATGTAATAATGTAATACATTTTCACCTCATTATGTAATAATGTAATAAATGTTTACCTCATTATGTAATAACGCCACATTTTGTAATAATCTGCTGCATTTTGTAATAAAATTCTTGAACGCAATATGTAATAAACTTTGCTGCATTTTGTAATAAGTTGTTACATATTGCATCAGTTATTACAAAATGCGGGTGTTGCACTTTTTTAAATGAAGAAAATGTAATAATTTGGTGCTTCATGTCCTGCACAACAGTTTATCAGGGACACCCGTCTGCTTACGTTTGAGTAGGTCTTTTTTTGTCTTCTGAAGGTTTTTTTTTTAGGTCATTTACAAAATGGGTCAATGTTA